>SJYW01049382.1:48341-61378 GCA_006410735.1 Raphicerus campestris
CCCACTCCAGTACTCTTGCCTGGAAACTCCCATGGACGGAGGAGCCTGGTGGGCTGCAGTCCATGGGGTCGCTGAGTCAGACACAACTGAGTGACTTCACGTTCACTTTTCACTCTTATGCATTGGAGAAGGAAATGGCAACCCTCTCCAGTGTTCTTGCCTGGAGAATCCCAGGGATGGCGGAGCCCAGTGGGCTGCCATCTGTGGGATCGCACAGAGTTGGACACGACTGAAGCGACTTAGCAGTAGCAGCAGGTCACTGTCACTTCAGTACTCGTGCCTGGAAAATCCCATGGGCGGAGGAGCCTGGTAGGCTGCAGACCATGGGGTCGCACAGAGTCAGGCACGACTGAAGTGGCTTAGCAGCAGCAGCAGCAGCAGATCACTAAACATCTTTTTTTTTTTATGCTGGAGAGTTATTCATCTTCCAAATCCCCTAATAGAAGCCATATTTTTCTCAGCCTTCCTTGCGGCTAGGACACAAGTATATGACATTGGTTTCACCTGTCAGACTCACCTTCACTAAGCGTTGAGTAAGAAACTTGTGACTTGTAGAACAGGGTAATGTGGAATCTGGCGTCAACAGTAACACCTGGTTTCCAAAGAGGTCAACAGCAAGGAGTCTCATGGTCGCATCTAATGCCTTGCATCAGCAGAGTTGGTCTTGGGCTGCCGGGTCCATGCCCAGACAGGCCACCACGATATCACTACTGAACTAGCTCTGCAGTATGATTTTGAGTATCGCTCTTGAATCAGGTACCCCCTGGAAGTTCTCCAAGCTTTCTAACATCCTCTCTTAGATTTCTTTTATGTTTAACTGGCCAGGATTGGTTTTTGTTGTTTGTAATGTAGAGCTCTGACTGACACACCTGGCCTACCCTGAAATCTCCAAAACTTCTTTTTGTTATCTCCCACCAGCCACGCCATCTGTACTCACACAAGCAGAAAAGCTGCTCCCAGTTCTTAGCTCCCACAACACCCTGTGCTGTACCACCTCTAGTGACCTCATCCACTCTTTACTACTGGCTCTGATCCATTAGAAAAGGCTTTTCTCAGCCTATACTAAAGAAAGGAAACCAGAGGCTCTAAATAGTTGAGAGATTTGTCCAAGGTCATCCTGTTAACTTCTGACAGTGCTGGAACAAATAAAGGTTAAAATTGGGGCATGCGTACCACATGTCAGGCACTGTGATCAGTGTTTTGCACACTACAGTGAATACTCACCACAGCTCTGTGAAATGGGTTTTACGTTGCTTCCTTTCTTTCATTGATTTATTTGGATGCCCCAGGTCTTAGTGGTGGCACACAGGATCTTTTGTTGTGGCATGTGGGATCTGGTTCCCTGACTGGGGAACAAACTCTATTTTTTCAGCTGATGACAATAATAATAATAATAACTCAAGAGGAGTTACATCATTTTCAAGGGCACACAACCAGGAGCACTGAAGTCAGGATCTAAACTGAGGGAGTCTTAACTCCAAGCTCACGCTCTTCACAACTGTCTCTGTGCCTCGGGCTGTCTGACTTAGCATCACACCATTGCCTCTGTCAGTTTTGCACGAAAGACTAAAATACCTACTTACTTTCATAATGTTAACTTTACTGTGTGCCTGTTGGATCGTCCCAGGCCTTTTGCTAAATCCTATTAGGATCATGCTTTTTTAGCTTTCCAATGGACAGGAGATACTTGCTCCCAATCATCACAATCCATTAGCAATCAAAGACCTCCACTTTCAAAAAGATCAGAACTAGTACCCAGAATGGAACCCACAACCATCAGACAAGCTGCTTGCTTCATGGAACTGGACTCTGTAGCACATGATACTTATTCATTATTTGATTGCCTTAATTTATTAATTCATTCATTAAATATTCATGAAGAACCCATCATGTGCCAGACATGGTGCAGCATTTCCAAGTCTGTATAATCTATTAGACGCTGTATAATCTATTAGAGCATTTTCTAAGACCCATGAGCTTTTCAAGCATTCGTGGAAATATTTGAGAGCTGAAAATAATTAATATCATCTCAATAATAGAAAGATTGCAAAATTAAATCAACAAGCATCTACTTGAAAGTCTATGAAATATAGCCTTCTGTCAACCTGTCAACTGCCTTTCAACACAACTCTTACATGGTTATAAAAAATTATATTTAATGTGGCAGTGGCATAATATATTTGATTTTAAACAAACCAGATCTCTAAAACTAACAGTATCTTAAACCTATGAAAATCAGGAAAGAACTCCGAGGTGCTAGGAAACAAAGATGGGTAAGACTTAATTTCTGGCTTCAAGGGAGACTAACCTTATGTTTTGTTTGATTACTTGCCTATTTTTGTGTTCTAATCATGAGTTCCCTGAAGGCGAGGATTTTGCCCTCTGTTTTCTTGTTAAACTTTATATTCACTGAACCTACAGCAGGGCTACATTTAGAATAGTATCTAACATGTTGGCTAGACAAACACAATCAAGTTCGTGCTGTGATCTATACTCTAAATTTTAAACAACCCACAAAGACATAGAAGTCACTTTCTTACATCCTCTTGCAAGTCCACAGAAACACACACACACACAAATGCCCACTAACTTCCATGGGTGGAAGGAAAGGACAAAACTAGCATTAGTAAGTAGCCACAAAGCACCAGCTATCCAGCCACTGTGCTAGGTATTTTTATGCATCAAATATGCAGCATGTAATATTCCCCTGCAATGGGCATTGCAGATTCACTGGGAATTTGCAAGCAGTTTTTCTTGAACTGCCTATGCTTTTCCCAACTTCTGTTTGTGATCCCTTTTACATATCCTCTTGCATGCCAAGTACAAGAGGCATGGTCATAAAGGAGAGTGAGAATTTCAAGCAGATTATAAAACAAGCAGGCAGTAGTCACCAGAAGAGGGGCTAAATTTCTTGAAATTCAATCTGCTGCTCACATAAATGAAATGTTTATCTCTTCCACACTTATCATCGGTTCATTCGGATTCCTGGACCAATCTTTCACTTCAGGGAGCTCTAATGGCTTTCATTTATGCAAGCGCAAGCCTGCCACTTCTGAATTGGCCGTCCACCACCAGGCACCCTTAGCCTTCCTCATTCTCACAGAGCCGAAATATTCCCATGGTCCAGAGAAATCACACTGTGGGGAGCTGCATTCCTCTCCTGTCAGCATTCCACGGACTGAAAGTGATTATTTCAGAGGGATGGACTTAAAGCTGCTTAATGCCCAGGAGAAGATAAAGAGGAATGTGAAGGTCTTGGGGACATGGGAAAATGGTCTATAAGGACGGAGTCCATCTGCATCATTCCAGATTTGACCCACATAGCACCACAGAATTAGTTCAAGAAATATAGTTTTAAGAAACAGTTGCTTAGCATTACATAAATGTGAATTTAAGTATACTACTGAGGGATTTTGCTTCCTTGACTTGAAGGTTAATTTTTCGTAATTTAGCACTCATTGGCACTAATTATGATGCCAGGCACTGTGTTAAAGGGATTTCTGTTCATTATCTCGACTGAGCCCATCAACATGCCTATGCAGGAAGTAGGAATATCCCCATTTACTAATTAGGAAACTAAGGCTCAGGAAAGTAAGGTGACTTGCCCAAAGTCACACATCTTGTAAATTAAACTGGATGGGAACGCAGTGTGTCTTTTTCCAATGACTTGCTTTTAACACTTAAGAAATATTATTGAGCCCCCTTGTAGGGCCAGCGGGAACAACAGACACATAAACTCGTATGTTCCACAAAGTGTGTGTAACTCCTGTAGAGGAGATATAAAGAGGGTTCTGAGGGAGAACGAGGGGAGATTGGAGGGAAGGGACAGAGGGGCTTCACAGAGGAGGGAGCAGCTGATCTGGACTTAATGCTGGGGTTTGAGTTTTCCAGNTCCTGTAGAGGAGATATAAAGAGGGTTCTGAGGGAGAACGAGGGGAGATTGGAGGGAAGGGACAGAGGGGCTTCACAGAGGAGGGAGCAGCTGATCTGGACTTAATGCTGGGGTTTGAGTTTTCCAGGTGCAGAAAAAGGGAATTGCATTAAAGGGAGAGGGAAGATAACGTGCAGTCAATCTGAACATGGGGAAAGGAACTGGAATGCTTGGAGAAGGAATGAGCTTGGGCATGAAGATGGCTTAGATCCAAGGTAAGTGAGGAAGTCTCATAGGCAGGAGGCGGGAGAGCTAAACACAGCTTCTTTTGAAGAGAGCCTCCCCAAAGTATGCTAAATCGTGGTGATTTAGCATAAGGGGAGGCGGTGGGGGAGGGGACGGTGGCTGGTAGAGGAGAGACGAAAGAGGGAGGACCAGTAAGGAAGCCAGCGTCCAGGTGACTGATAGCAAGTCCTGAACCACGGCACTAAGGCAGCTGCGGTGGAGACAGAGGATGGAAGCGCTCTGGGAAGTGGTACTCAAATGGCAGTGGTGGTGGTTGCTTTTTTAATTGCCTGGGAAACGATCTAAAATTACAGATTCTGAGACCACCCCCAAGACAATAGAATTCCCTTTATCTGGAGTAGGACCCTGAAACCTGCATTTTAACAAGAATCCCAGGAGATTCTGATGCAAGAATGTGCAGATGTGAGCTACTTGTAGCAAGCGTGGAGATGGATTGGATATGAGGATGATGGAAAGGGAAGAGTCGTGTTTCTGTCACCCTTTCCTTGCATCGTTCCCCACTTCTCCTGACAACTGCTTGACTGTCTTCTGGTAAGTGCCATTTCCCCAATCTCTACCCATGTGGTTTGCGTAGAGTCCCGTGTGACCAGGCCTACGCTAATCAGTTCCTCACNAAAAGACTCTGATGCTGGGAGGGATTGGGGGCAGGAGGAGAAGGGGACGACAGAGGATGAGATGGCTGATGGCATCACCAACTCCATGAACGTGAGTCTGAGTGAACTCCGGGAGTTGGTGATGGACAGGAAGGCCTGGGTACTCCAATTCACAGGGTCGCAAAGAGTCAGACATGACTGAGCAACTGAACTGAACTGAACTGAACTGGGAAGATCCCACATGCCTTGGAGGAACTAAGACCCATGCCACAACTATTGAGCCTGTGCTCTAGAGCCTGGGAGCCAAAACTACTTAACCCATGTGCTGCAGCTGCTGAAGCCCACTCACCCTAGAGCCTGTGCTCCATAAGAGAAGCCTTTGGAGTAAGAAGTCCATGCACTACAACTAGAAAGTAATCCCTGCTCGCTAGTAGAGAAAAGCCCATGCAGCAACGAAGACCCAATACAACCAAAAATAAATAAATAAATAATTTTAAAGAAATATCCCAGTATGGATACACATTTTTAAACAGGAGGCACCTCCAAGTCCATCTTAGTGTACCATCTCCACAGGATAAATACTTAAAGGCAAGCCAAAAGGAGGTTATATACCCACTTTGTATGTGCTATAGATGCAATTGTTTTTAAACTTTATCTACTCTTATGAACAGCTACCCAGGTGTCCCCCTCCTACTGGTTCCCAAGTTTCCTATTCTACTAAATATCCTAGCTTTTCTTTGGTTGAGGTGCAAGAACTATAGAAAAGCCTTGAGTTCTCCTTTAGAGGACAGACAATGATGTGCCATCTTATATAGTTGCCACTCCTTCACGTAAATACTCCTTAGGTGCTAATAAATGCCAGTCAGTGTGTGATAGGCTGGGGATATGGCTGCGAGCAAGAAAAAAATAGCAATTCTGAGCATCCAGCACTTCTTTCATTCTAATGAGGAATACAACATGGAAACAAATAATTGTGCAAATAAATATTTATTATAATTGAGAGAAACTAGAGGAACAAGAATCAGATATTTTAAAACAACATAATAAGTAAAAAACAAACTAAACTTTTGTTTAAATTTTTTTATTAAAATAATTTATGGCTGTGTAGTATTAGCTTACAAGGGATTGCCTCTCTCATGAAATTATTAAACCTAAGAATAAATAATGGAGAGATGAACAATAATGTAGCCCATTTTTATGGACAAGAAATCTAAGTTTCAAAGAAGTCAGGTAAAAAAATCAACTCTTTTTTATTTTTGAATATATGTTCCCCTTTGTCTATTGGCTAAATCTATCAGCCAGGAATCTAAATTACAAGGGATGAAAACTCAAAGTAATGAACATAACTGAAAAAGACCAAGAATAATAACAACATACAGTTTCCCCTTCCTCCATCATAAGTAATTTTAGCTGGACACATGTTCAACTCTCTTTCTAGCTAGATGTTATTGTGTGACTAAGTTCTGACAATCAAATGTTAACAGAAGTGAGATAGGCAGTTTCTGAGTTCTGCCCATGAAAATTTTTTCCCTGGAGTACTTATGCTTCTTTTGTATAAAAATTGCCTTCTCAACATCAACAACTAGAAAAACAGACAAAATTCATAAGACAATTTTATAAGACATTTGACAACAGACCCCACAGGATTGTGATCTCTGAGAGAAGGGAGATAAGCAAGGTTAGCATAATGGTGGCATTTACTTACTGCCTGGAAGAATTTGCTAGGATATAGCACAGGGAGGAAAAATCAAAATGAGCCCAGTGGTCCTGCTGAGCTGAGAAGATAGAGCAGAGATTGGGAAAGCTGAATCAGCCAAAACTTTTCAGGCACAGGACCAGAAAGGAGGTTGGGTTTCCCTGGTTGCTCAACAGTAAAGAATCCGCCTGCAATACAGAAGATGCAGGTTCTATCCTGGGGTCAGGAAGACTCCCTGAAGAAGGAAATGACAGCCCATTCCAGTATTCTTACATGAGAAATTCCAAGAACAGAGTGCTTGGCAGGCTGCAGTCCATGGGGTCACAAAACAGTCAGGCACAACTTAGCAACTAAAGAACAACAGCATCCAAAACGAAGTAAGCTTCACTCAGTGCTGCAGACACTGGTAAAGGTGTCCTTCTCAGTTTCAGTTTGAACACTAATCTGAGAATCTATGGATTAAGACTAATCGAGACTAGGAAAAGAATCACTAGTAATCAACAGGCCAACAAATGGTCAGAACTCATACAGGCTTGAGAATAGTTTATTTACATTTCCAAAAGCCAGAGAGGAAAAACTATGGATAGCATCCTCAAAAGTTTCAGGTCTTCACTGTGAGATTGAATTAGTCCTAGAGTAAACCTATTCTGGGCTTTCGACAATAAAGCTTAAAGGCAGACCTCAAAACAATCAAACAGGTCCTCAATAACTTAAATTTGCTTCAGAAAAAAATCTAAAAGATTTTAAAGGAAAATAGCAAAATCTAACACTCAAGAGTAGTATAGCCAACATCCAGAATCCAGTCTAGAATTACCAGGCATGTAAATAACAAATTATTATAAATTATAAAGCTTATAATAGCATGTGCTCAGAGATGCAAAGGGAAAAATACACACAAAAGGAGAAATAGAAGATATAAAATAAATTCAAACTAAACTTCCACAGATGAAAAATTTAGTATTTGAAATTTAAAAATAAAATAAATAAGATTAAAAGCAAATTAGACTGCAAAAGAAAAAAATCAGTGAACTTGAAGATATCAGTAAAAAACACCTCAAAAGAAGCAAAGAAAGAAGAAAAAAAAAAAGACTAAAAAACTCTTAGGTGAGTAGCCTGAGACAACAGCAAACAGCCTAACATTCTAGACTCAGTTTAAAAAAAAAAAAAACAGGAGGGACAAAAAATATATAAGGAAATAATAGCCTTTTTTTTCAATTTGACAAAAAATTCTATAGATAAAGAAGGTTAGTGAACATCAAGAATTATGAAGAAAATAGTACCAAAATACATAATAATCAAATTACTTATGTGAGAAAGAGAAAATCTTAAACTCAGCTACAGGAGGAAAAAAGAGACTATGTGTATAGGACCAAAGATAAGAATAACAACCGACTTCTCAACAGAGAGATACAAGCTGCAAGACAGTGGAACAACGTCTTTACCATACTGAGTCAATACATCACTGAACCCATGAAAACAGCTTCCAAAAATGAAGGTAAGACAAATATTTTTTCAGGCATGTTGTTATTGTTCAGTCACCAAGTCACACCCAACTCTTTTGTGACCCCATGGACTGTAGCCCACCGGTCTCCTCTTTCCATGAGATTTCTCAGGCAATACTGGAGTAGGTTCCTGTTTCCTTCTCCAGGGGATCTTCCTGATCCATGGACTGAACCTGCATCTCCTGCATTGCAGGCAGATTCTTTATCACTGAGCCATCAGGGAAGCCTTTTCAGGCAAACACAGCATAAAAATTCATCAACATATGAGCACTACAAAAAATACTACAGAAAGTGCTTCAGACAGAAGGAAAGTAACAGAAGTAAATCTGGATCGACACAAAGGAATGGAGAGCCCAGAAATGGAAAATATGCAGCTAAATATAAAATACTTATTTTATTATTTAATACTTATTATTTTTACTTTTTAGTCACTTTAAAAGATAACCGTTTAAAGCAAAAAATAAAAATGAATTTCTGGTTCATAGCACACATAGAATATATAACAACTGTGGTACAAAAGCCAAGAGTTCTTATACTATATGTGAAGTGACATAATATCATAAATTACCTTGTGATCAGTTCAGTTCAGTCACTCAGTCATGTCTGACTCTTTGCAACCCCATGGACTGCAGCATGCCAGGCCTCCCTGTCCATCACCAACTCCCAGAGTTTACTCAAACTCATGTCCATTGAGTCAGTGATGCCATCCAACCATCTCATCCTCTGTCATCCCCTTCTCCTTCTGACTTCAATCTTTCCCAGCATCAGGGTCTTGTCAAATGAGTCAGCTAGTCGCATCAGGTGGCCAAAGTATTGGATTTTCAGCTTCAGCATCAGTTCTTCCAATGAATATTCAGGACTGATTTCCTTTAGGAAGGGCTGGTTGGATCTCCTTATTCTCCAAGCAACTCTCAAGAGTCTTCTCCAATACCACAGTTCAAAAGCATCAATTTTTCGGCAGTCATCTTTCTTTATAGTCCAACTCTCACATCCATACATGACCACTGGAAAAACCAGAGCTTTGACTAGATGGATCTTTGTTGGCAAAGTAATGTCTCTGCTTTTTAACCTGCTGTCTAGGTTGGTCATAACTTTTCTTCCAAGTATTAAGTGTCTTTTAATTTCATGGCTGCAGTCACCATCTCCAGTGATTTTGGAGCCCAAAAAGATAAAGTCTACCACTATTTCCACTGTTTCCCCATCTATCTGCCATGAAGTGATAGGACCAGATGTCATGATCTTAGTTTTCTGAATGCTGAGCTTTAAGCCAGCTTTTTTATCTTCTTCTTTCACTTTCATCAAGAGGCTCTGTAGTTCTTGTTCACTTGTGATAGATAAATATACACACTGTTGAAGCAATCAGTAAAACAAAATAAAACACAGACATATACTAATAAGTCAAAATTAGAAATAAAATAGAATTATAAAAAATATCTAAAAGCAAGCAGGAAAAGAATAATGGAGAGCAAAAACTAGATGGGGTATATAGAAAGCAAATAGCAAAATGGCAGGTTTAAATCCAACTGTATTGACAATTACATTAAATTTAAATGGCCTAAGCAGAGAATGTCAGCTTAAGTAGAAAAGTAAGACCCAATAATATGCTACCTAAGACAAACTCACTTTAATTGTAAAGACAAAGATAGGTTGGAAATTAAAGATGGAAAAAATTAGACTTGAAAACTAATCAGTAGAAAGCTTGGGTAGCTATATTAATAGAAGACAAAAATAATTCAGAGCAATGAATACTCCAGGGACAAAATGTGGCAATTCATAGGAATAGAGGGACCAATTCATTAATACAATATAATATTGAATGTTTATGCACCAATTTGTTGTGCTTCAAAATACATGATGCAAACAGATTAAACTGAAAGGAGAAAAAAAAAACAAATCCATAGTTACAGTCAGAAATTGCAGCACACCAAGCTGAGTCATTGAACGAATAAGACCACATAAAATACATAAAGATTTAAACCTCACCATCAACAATTTTACTTAGCTGATGTTTACAGAATACTCGAACAGCTACATACACATTCTTCTCTAATTAACAATGAATATTCAAACTATGGACCACAGACTTCTACTCTAGTGTTCACAGCAGCTTTGTTAATAACAGACAGAAACTGGAAATGGCCCAGATGATTATCAACTGGTAAAAGGAAAAATAACTTACAGTAAATGTTTACAATGGACTATTGCTCAGCAATAGAAAGAGACAAACAATGAATGATGCGTGCAATAATATGGCTGAGTCTCAAAAGCATTATGCTAAATCAAAGAAGCCACACAAAAGGAATACATACCCAGTGATTCCACTTATATGAAATTTTGGAAAACGCGAAATTATAAAGAATGTTTTTGTTTAGTCACTAAGTCGTGTCTGACTTTTTTGCAACCCCACAGACCTTAGCCTGTCAGGCTCCTCTGTCCATGGGACAGAGAATAGGTTGTTGTTACTCAGGACTGGGGTTGGGGAATGAGACTGACTGTAAAGAATGGAAATGTTCTATATCTTGATTGTAATGGTGGTTACATGACAGTGTACATGTGTCATCTTAGATTTGTACACTTAAAGCAGGTTAATTGTACTGGGTGTAAATTGAAGACAGGATGAGAAGGGGATGATAGAAGATGAGATGGTTGGATGGCATCACTGACTCAATGGACATGAGTTTGAGCAAGCTCTGGGAGTTGATGATAGACAGGGGAGCCTGGCATGCTGCAGTCCATGGGGTTGCCAAGAATCGGACATGACTGAGCGACTGAACTGAACTGAAACATTTTTAAACATTCTCCTGCCCCTTTTCCAGAGAAGGCAATGGCAACCCACTCCAGTACTCTTGCCTGGAAAATCCCATGGATGGAAGAGCCTGGTAGGCTGCAGTCCATGGAGTCATTAAGGGTCGGATACGACTGAGCAACTTCACTTTCACTTTTCACTTTCATGCATTGGAGAAGGAAATGGCAACCCACTCCAGTGTTCTTGCCTGGAGAATCCCAGGGATGGGGGAGCCTGGTGGGCTGCCGTCTATGGGGTCGCACAGAGTCGGACACGACTGAAGTGACTCAGCAGCAGCAGCTGCTCCTTTTCCCTTTCCAACCAGGGAGAAGACAAATACTGGGGCAGCTGCCTTGGGCCTAGGGACAGAATCCAGGAATTGAGGATGGCAGAGCCGTCCTGTCATCCCTGGGTCACTTATCTCTCAGCTATGACCTGAGAAGGGAGTGTATTTTGTTGACACCATTGCATAAGTCAGCCTCTTTATTATAGCAGCTTAGTCTGCATTCTGATGAATATGCCAGCTCAGGTTCAGGATAACTGGTTTCAGAGGCTCCACAATGCCAGAACTTGAGCTCTGCCTTCAGCCTGACTCTGGTCTTCCCCATGCACTGGCTCTTTTCTCAGGATCCATCTGGAGGCAAACTGCTCACACAGCCCCAGATTCCCACTTCCTCATGGTTCACCAGTCATAAATCCAGTACCTCCTTCTGAGAGTTCCATCCAAGCCTCCTTACGTCTCATTGGCCCTGCATGGGTCACATGACCATCCCTAGGCCAGTCTCTATGGTCAGTGAACACAGTACAATTACCCAGGTGTGAGTCAAACCCTCTATCTAAAGTGTCGGGGGATGAAGCACCACAGAGAGTGCCATATGGAGAGAGACGACTGAGTTTTCAAGGAAATCTGGGGTGTAGAAATGAAGGAAAGATAGCCGCTGGAGAGCCAAAGTAACAGACGGTCCTGTCAGAGAGTGAGTAAATGAACAAATGACTTACCCACCGCCACCCAGCAAGAAAGTGACAGGTGTTTGAGACTTGCCTCCTGCAGCAGATCATCAACAAAGGCTACATTTTTGTTTCTTTTGTATCACACTGCAATACTGGCACAGAGCAGCCCACAGCAGCCATTCCATCAATAACTCCTGACTTGACTTTTTGTCTTGATTTGTTTGCCCTCAGTTGGAGTCAAAAGCACCATGGCTAAGGAGAGATTACCAAGGAAAACATATGACAGAAGGAAAGACCAGGACTTGACTGTGGATGTGTCTGTGGAGGAAGAACACTGCAGTGCCAGTTACTAATGACCTTTTACAAACTACCTAAGGCGGAGACCGTCCTCCAACTTCACCTGCCTAATGCAAATTAGAGTCTTATTCCTGCAGATTGACATCCGCTCCAGTAGTTCAAAGCTGTGTGGCCTTGAACAAGTCACTTAACCTCTCTGAGTCTCAGATTAGTCACCCATAAAATGTGAATAGGGACTTCCCTGCCGGTCCAGTTAAGACTCTGCACTCCCAATGCAGAGCGCAAGGGTTTGATCCCTGGTCAGGGAACTAAGAACCCACATGCCACACAACACAGCCAAAAAATAATTCAAAAAAAGAAAAAGAAAAAAAGTGAACAATGCTGCTTCCAAGGATTGTTGTGAGACTAAAATTTGATGATGTGTATAAAATCACTTTATAAGCTACAACTACAGCTTGAAAAACAATTGCTGCCCAGCTGCTCCTGTGGGCACATACCATGCATCTCATTTCATCATTTTCCTCCTCTCCAGACTTTCTGTCTGGGATTTCTCAAAGTCGCTTGAGATTTGATCTCTGATGCTCTATCAGATCTATAGAATGGAGAAAATGCCCCTTTTTGGAAAACACTCAGTCTGTTTGCTGTGCCCAGCCTGTTTGCAACATACTAAAATGCTTTAGTACATTGCAAAAAGTTGCAGAGCAAGAGAGTGGTAATGGAGGGACAGGCCCCCAGGCTCAGCCTCTGGTGACCAGATTCAGAAGGAATCTACATAGACCATGCTACCTTGTTCGCTGAGAGCACCAGCTGAGATGTGAGATGGACATCCTTCCTAGACGTGCTGTGCACAGCAGCTTCCCAGGATGAGAGCCCTGGCGGAGGGTTTCTGAGAGCACTCTGGTCAAGTTAAGAGCCAAAATTCAGTTGCACAACCAAGGGGCTGGGATTTAAGAAACTTGTGGCCCATCTGTCAGGATCTTTTGCTGAAAGGCCTTGTTGTTTGGGCATCATTGAAATTGTGCCTGGGAGGCTTGGT
>SJYW01049385.1:15002-25751 GCA_006410735.1 Raphicerus campestris
TATATATATATATATATATACCAAATAACTTTTCTATATACCTGAAACTAACATAACAATACATATAGATTTGTTTTTGTGTGTGTAATTCCTTTTCAGTGTCTTTCATTTATAAATTATTACATTATATTCAATATAGTTTCCTGTGCTATTCAGTAAGCCCTTATTGTTTCTCTATTATAATACACTAGAATGCATATGTTAATCCTAATTTTCTAATATATCTCCTTCTTCTACTGCCCCTGCCTTCCCCTCTGGTAACCATAAACTTCTTTTCTATGCCTCTGAGTCTATTTCTAGTCTGCAAATGAGTTCATTTGTATCCTTTTTTGAAGAAATCTTTTAAATTTTATAATCTCTTATTCTCTACTCCCACCCCTACCAGATAAGAACAGAGACTTTAGTTTGATACAAATAGATTTTTGTAAATAGTATGAATTTGGGGTGAGGGACTTCCTTGGTGGCCCAGTCTTAGAAAATCCACCTGCAGTGCAAGAGATCTGGGTTTAATCCCTGGATCAGGAAGATCCCTCAGAGAAGGAAACAGAAATCCACTCCAGTATTTCTTGCCTGGGAAATCCTGATTGTTAAGAACATAGCTTGATACAGGCAGATTTTTATAATTTTATTTAAAATTTTAAAATATATTTTACACTTTTATTTAGCCTATATAAAATCAAACATATATAATCCAACCTGATCATTTGCCATTTTATGTTTATGCCTTACCTATCTCCTTGATCTGAATTTGACCTTGTCCTTGCTTCCTGGTGTATTCTTACATGCTTCTTAATCTATCAATAACCTAGCTATGAGCAAAGAAAAACAAAAGAGCCTCTTGTTGAAAGTGAAAGGAGAGTGAAAAGTTGACTTAAAACTCAACATTCAGAAAACTAAGATCATGGCATCTGGTTCCATCACTTCATGGCAAATAGATAGGGAAACAATGGAAACAGTTAGAGATTTTATTTTGGAGGGTCCAAAGTCATCCCAGGTGGTGACTGCAGCCATGAAATTAAAAGAAGCTTACTCTTTGCAAGAAAAGTTATGACCAACTTAGATAGCATATTGAAAAGCAGAGACATTACTTTGCCAACAAAGGTTCGTCTAGTTAAGGCTATGGTTTTTCCAGTAGTCATGTATGGATGTGAGAGCTGGACTATAAAGAAAGCTAAGCAGTGAAGAATTGATGCTTTTGAATTGTGATGTTGGAGAAGACTCTTGGGAGTCCCTTGGACAGCAAGGAGATCCAACCAGTCCATCCTAACGGAAATCAGTGCTGAATATTCATAGGAAGGACTGATGTTGGAGCTGAAACTCCAATACTTTGACCACCTGATGAAAACAGGAAAGATTCAGGGAAAGATTGACGGTGTGAGGAGAAGGGGATGACAGATGAGATGGCTGGATGGCATCACTGACTCAATGGACATTAATGTGAGTAAATTCTGGGAGTTGGTGATGGACAGGAAGGCCTGGCATGCTGCAGTCCATAGGTTCGCAAAGAGTCAGACTGAGCAACTGAACTGAACCTAGCTATAACTTCACTGCCTACTTCCAACTTTCCTTTATGCATCAATCATGATAATCTGCAAGACTTCTGCTTCTTTAATGTATTATTCTGTAAAACTAATCTTCCCTGGTTATTATATTTGTATATCTCTTTATTCATTTTACTTTGGATAGTCATTTTGTTACTGTCCTTCCACTGTTTTTATTTTAGTTCCCTGCAAAAAATGGGCTACACACATCTAAATCTGAACTTCAATTCATCTTATCATACTGTGTTAAAAATAAGTTGTTCTTCATTTAACTCTTTTATATGCTTGAATTAAATCTAATATTTATATTAAGCAAAATATTCATTTTCAGTGAACCTCATGTTGTTTAGCAGGGGAGATTTTATTTTAGTGAGCATCTCTGTTTGTCTTAAATTACACTGTATTATTCAAGGTTCTCTAGAGAAACAGAACTAGTAGGATATATTCATATATTATATACATGTGTGCATTTGTTTAACAGATACATAACACATATATATTTTATTTTGCATCAGTTCAATTCAGTTGAGTCGCTCAGTCGTGTCCGACTCTTTGCGACCCCATGAATCGCAACACGCCAGGCCTCCCTGTCCATCACCAACTCCCAGAGTTCACTTAGACTCACGTCCATCGAGTCAGTGATGCCATTCAGCCATCTCATCCTCTGTCGTCCCCTTCTCCTCCTGCTCAAAATCCCTTCCAGCATCAAAGTCTTTTCCAATGAGTCAACTCTTTGCATGAGGTGGCCAAAGTACTGGAGTTTCAGCTTTAGCATCATTCCTTCCAAAGAAATCCCAGGGCTGATCTCTTTAGAATAGACTGGTTGGATCTCCTTGCAGTCCAAGGAAGTTATATATATATATGGAATTTGGTCACTGTTTTGTAGAAATTTCATTGCATAGTTTGGTACAAATAGAAATCACCATGATCCATACAAAAGAGAGAATTTGATGCAGGCAATGAAGTTATAGCTAGGTTATTGATAGACTAACTGAGAGTTCCATTCTGCTTTCTATAAGCTAAAGACCAAGAAAGACTGGTAGTGTAGTTCCAGTCTGAGCCCAAATAACTGAGAATCAAGAGAATCAATCCTATGAGTCCTAGTACATGTTCAAAGACATGGGAACCAGAGAGCTAATGGTATAAAGTCCTATGTGAATTTAACAGCCCAAGAACCAAGAGCCCCAACTGTGTCCTAGTCCAAGGACAAGAGATCAGTGCCCTAGCTCATACATATCAGACAGAGAGATAGAGAATAAATTCTCCTTTCCTCCATCTTTTTCTTCTATTCAGGCTAAAGATCAATTTGATGATGCTCATTCACAATGGGGAAGGCAATCTGTTTTACTGAGTGCATGCTTGCATGCTAAGCTGCCACAGTAGTGTCCATATCTTTGTCACCCTATGGACTGTAGTCTACCAATCTCCTCTGTTCAATGGATTCTCTAGGCAAGAATACTGGGGTGGGTCGCCATGCCCTTCCCTAGTAGATCTTCCCCACCCAGGAATCCAACCCATGTCTCCAGCAGCTCCTGCATAGCAGGCAGATTTCTTTACTGCTGAGTCATCCACCTGGGAGCTGACTTTACTCAGTATAGTGATTCAAATGCATTTCTTGTCTAGAAACATCACCATGGAAACACTGTCTAGCCAAATATCTGGGTATCCTGTGATTCAGTCAATTTGACACATAAAATTAACCATCACATGCATTTTCAAACAAACACTTATAACTCTGCAATCTTTTTCTATTCAAACTTCTCTTCCTTGCCCCACCTTTATCAGAATACTCAAAATTAATGGATAATAATTTTTGGCAACAATGTAAATTTTAGTTAATTTTTTTCTACAACTGTTTCACTACTATCACATCAGAAGTATTTTGACAAGTCAACAATATCAGTATGTTGTTGTTATTATTATAGTTACTACTTAACATCTGAGAGAAACACTAAGATACAAATATTTTCTAAAATGCTTCAGTGACTTATTCATCAATTGTAGTTTTAACTTTTTGAATCCCAAAGGCATGAATTTCAGGAAATAGTGAAGAAGGAAAAATGATAATACTTATGTGATCAGACTAATAATTATCCAATTTGAAGTTAATGCATAAAGCATGAGATTCTGGTGTCCCTAATGTATTTGCCAGGTGCCATGATACAATAAAAATATTTAAACTGCAATTTAGATCACTCAAAGTATCTATTCAGTTTAATCTTCCAAAAGAAACATGATGAAAAGAAACTAGTGGAGGTAATGTCATCATTCTGACATGCACCTTCTAAATTTTCACAGAAAAAGGTATTTTTAGCCAAGTTTTTCAGTTGTCTTTTATTACATGATTCTAAATTAACTGAGCAATGGATATATTCTTTGTTAAAGTAGTCCTAGTTGTCAGTATACTTAATAAATTATCCATTTGAAATTATTCTCTATTTCAAGTTTAGCATTACTGTAAATTGCCGTCATTTAGATTTTCTGATATTTTACTTTTAAATTATTAAAAGAGGTAGTAGGGAAGAAAAATATACTATTAAGTTATCCTCTTAAAATCACAATATGAANATATATATGGAATTTGGTCACTGTTTTGTAGAAATTTCATTGCATAGTTTGGTACAAATAGAAATCACCATGATCCATACAAAAGAGAGAATTTGATGCAGGCAATGAAGTTATAGCTAGGTTATTGATAGACTAACTGAGAGTTCCATTCTGCTTTCTATAAGCTAAAGACCAAGAAAGACTGGTAGTGTAGTTCCAGTCTGAGCCCAAATAACTGAGAATCAAGAGAATCAATCCTATGAGTCCTAGTACATGTTCAAAGACATGGGAACCAGAGAGCTAATGGTATAAAGTCCTATGTGAATTTAACAGCCCAAGAACCAAGAGCCCCAACTGTGTCCTAGTCCAAGGACAGGAGATCAGTGCCCTAGCTCATACATATCAGACAGAGAGACAGAGAATAAATTCTCCTTTCCTCCATCTTTTTCTTCTATTCAGGCTAAAGATCAATTTGATGATGCTCATTCACAATGGGGAAGGCAATCTGTTTTACTGAGTGCATGCTTGCATGCTAAGCTGCCACAGTAGTGTCCATATCTTTGTCACCCTATGGACTGTAGTCTACCAATCTCCTNGTCTTGATATTGTTAGAGTTTATTCTTGTATAATTTGCATCCAGGTATTGTTCTATTGTTTTTACATATTCTGTAACTGGCTGATGGCTTTCCACAGCCTCATTAAAATTCTCAAAATATCTAGGTTTTGGATACTACAGGAGTCATAATTTTAGTGAGAGTTGTTTCTTTGACATAACAATCAGCAGGGATTATTTCCCACATTTTCTATATTTCCTCCCACTTTCCTACCCTTACACAGTACATCATTAATTTTTTTTCTTTCTTCAC
The DNA here is from genome assembly GCA_006410735.1 of Raphicerus campestris. Taxonomy (NCBI): domain Eukaryota; kingdom Metazoa; phylum Chordata; class Mammalia; order Artiodactyla; family Bovidae; genus Raphicerus; species Raphicerus campestris. The sequence continues at coordinate 19,957 of SJYW01049385.1, forward strand.
CTCCACCATAATAGTCACCGTCTTATAGATACTGGTATACATAATAGATTTTTTTCACCTGTTTGATATTTTTAAATTGGAGTTCGTGCTGAAGTGGGTAAATTCCCTTGTTTTCAGAGCATTCTAAAATATTTATTTATCTGAAAAAATATGTGCTTATTTCCAGATTTTGGCTACCTCCTGTGAGTGAAGTAAGTTACAAGTCTTGCTGAGATGTATTATGGTGCAACCATACTAAAATTTGNCTGAAGTGGGTAAATTCCCTTGTTTTCAGAGCATTCTAAAATATTTATTTATCTGAAAAAATATGTGCTTATTTCCAGATTTTGGCTACCTCCTGTGAGTGAAGTAAGTTACAAGTCTTGCTGAGATGTATTATGGTGCAACCATACTAAAATTTGTGTTTTGGTTATAAGATTTGCCCATCAATAATAAAAGATAAAATCACATTTTCCAGAATATTAAAAAAAATATTTGGTATATTGGTAGCCCTTAGAGTCTACATAGTTATGAATTTGATAACAGTATCTAAAATACTATAATAATGGATAGAACTGTGTCAAGTAAATTTATAACTTAACTTAATTTGAGATAATTTTACTTGAAAAGGATGCTGTGTCTAATCAGTGAGCAACAAATATTGCACAATGTGAGAGAACATCAAATTTAAGGGACGCATTAAAACCAATTTGGCAGAGAATTGTGTTAATTTAGCTGCAACTGCTTTTGTGCAAAGACAAGATTAATGAACTTTTGCCACAAGATCAAGAGAAAGAGTATAAAAAGCTATTGGTTTCTGATGACTTCCTTGAAGGTTGAGTACCAAGGGCTTATTTGGAATATTCATAAACAACAGCAAATTAAGGTTCATGATAATTACACAGGCCCAGGATGGATGATTATTTAGAGCTAATTTTAAATCACAAAATATCTCACTGATTCTCAGCAGACGTTACATCTCAACCTGTTTGCTAACAGTCCAAAATTTAATACCTTTATTTTTAATTTTATAAATAAAATTTAAAGGTTACACTTAATTTACAATTGTTACAAAATATTGGCATATTCCTTGTGTTTACAATGTATCCTTTTCCCTCCCTATTTTATACCCAATAGTTTGTATCTCTCATTGTCCTATCCATGTATTATCCCTTCCTCCCTTCTGATAACTGTTAGTTTGTTATACCTGTGAATATGCTTCTTGTTTATTATAGTCACTAGATTTTCTGTATTTCTTAGATTCCATATATAACTGATGTCATATAGTATCTGTGTTGTCTGATTTATTTAACTTAGCATAATACCCCCCAATGTTTCTGCAAATGGCAAAATTTCATTCTTTTCTATAATTGGCTATTATTTCTTTGTGTATATACACCATATATTCTTTATCTATTCAACTGTTTTCGAATAGTTAAGTTGCTTACAGATAATGTTGCTAGGAACATTGGGGTACATGCGTCTTTTTAAATTATTATTATTTTTTTTTGTACATATATATGTATATACCTAGGAGAGGGATTCCCGGGTTATATGGGATTTCTGTTTTTACCTTTTAAGAAACTTCTATACTATTTTGCAGGAGAAGACAATGGCACCCCACTCCAGTACTCTTGCCTGGAAAATCCCATGGATGGAGGAGCCTGGTAGGCTGAAGTTCATGGGGTCTCTAAGAGTCGGACAAGACTGAGCGACTTCACTTTCACTTTTCACTTTCATGCATTGGAGAACGAAATNAGGCAATGGCACCCCACTCCAGTACTCTTGCCTGGAAAATCCCATGGATGAAGGAGCCTGGTAGGCTGAAGTTCATGGGGTCTCTAAGAGTTGGACGAGACTGAGCGACTTCACTTTCACTTTTCACTTTCATGCATTGGAGAACGAAATGGCAACCCACTCCAGTGTTCTTGGCTGGAGAATCCCAGGGACGAGGGAGCCTGGTGGGCTGCCATCTATGGGGACACACTGAGGTGGACACAACTGAAGCGACTAAGTAGTAGCATACTGTTTTGCACAATAGCTACATCAACTTATATTGCCACCAACAGTGTATAAGGATAGCCTTTTCTGCACATCCTTGTCAATATTTGTCATTTGTGTTCTTTGTGATCATAGGCATTATAACAGGTGTGAAATGATCTCTCATTTTGGTTTTAATTTGCATTTTGTTAATGATTAGCTATGTTGGGTATCTTTTCATGTGCCTGTTGGCCTCTGTGGCATCTGCATTTCCTCTTTGGAAAAATGTCTATTCAACTCTTCTGCCTAAATTTTAATTGGGTTGTATATTTGTTGTTGTTGACTTGTATGAGCTGCGTATGTATATTGGATATTACATTTTCTCCCATTCAGTAGGTTGTATTTTCCGTTTGTCATTTTTTTGGCTATGATAAAGCTTTTAAGTCTCATTACTTTATTTTTGATTTGATTTCCTTTACGTTAAAAGAGACAGATCCCCAAAACATTGCTATAATTTACATAAAAGTGTTCTGCCTGTGTTTTCCTCTAGAAGCTTTATAGAATCTAAGCTTGCATTTATATTTTTAGTCAATTTTGAGTTTATTTTTATGTATGATTTTAGAGAATGTCCTAATTTCATTCTTTTCCATATAGCTGTCCATTTTTCTCGGCACCACTTTTTAAAGAGACTGCCTTTTCTCCATTATGCATTCTTGCCTCCTTTGTCATAGATTAATTAACCAAAAGTGAGTGGGTTTATTTCTGAACTCTCTATTCTGTTCCATTGATTTGTGTGTCTGTTTTTGTGTCAGTGCCATACTGCTTTGATTACTGTTGCTTAGCCGTAGTCTGATTCCTCCAGTAGCATGATTCCTCCAGTTTTGCTTTTCTCTCTCAAGATTTTTTAGTTATTTGGGGTCTTTAGTGTTTCTATACAAATTTAATTTTTATTTTGTTCTATTTCTCTGAGAGAAGCCTTTGAAATTTTGATTGAGATTGTATTGAATTTGAAAATTCCCTTGGGTACTATGGTCATTTTAACAATATTGATTCTTTGAATCCAAGAACGTGGTATGCCTTTCCTTTCATTTGTGTCAGATTCAACTTATCTCATCAGTGTCTTACAGTTTTTGGAGTACAGGTCTTTTGCTTCCTTAGGTGGATTTATTCCTATGTTTTCTTTGGGTGAGATGGTAAATGGGATTGTTTCCTTAGGTTTTCTTTTAGATAATCCATTGTTAGTCTATATAAATGCAACAGATTTATGTATGTTACTTTTTCTCCTGCAAATAAATCTCATGGATAGAGGAGACTTATAGGCCATAGTCCATAGGGCAGTGAAAGAGTTGAAAACAACTTAGCAACTAAGCAACAAGTTTACCAAAATCATTGACGAGTTCTAGTAGTTTTCTGTTGGCATCATTAGGATTTTCAATGTGTTTACTCTGATTTTATTGTCATGTCATCTGCAGATAGTGACAGTTTTACATTTCCAATCTGGAGTCTTTTAATCACTTTTTTCCCCCCTCATATTCCTTTTTCTAGGACTTCCAAAATTATGTTGATTAAAAGTGGCAGGAGTCAGCATCCTTGTTTTATTTGTGACCTTTAGAGGAAAAAAATTTAGTTTTGCAACATTGAGTATGTTGTTAGCTGTGACTTTGTTATATATGGCCTTCATTATGTTGAGATATATTCCCTCTATGCCCACTAAAAAATTGGAGAGTTTTAAATTTTTTAATGGGTATTCAAATTTATGTAAATGTTTGTTACATCTATTGATATGATCATAAGTTTTTTACTCTTCATTTTGTTAATGTGGTATATAACATTGATTGATTTATAGATAGTGAAAAATCCTTGCATCCCTAGGATAAATACCTTTTTATTGTGTCATATGATCCAACATTTTGTCTTAATCAGTTTTAGGTTTTCTTGAATTTTAATAGAAACATGTTATAAGATTATGGGTTGAGTCTCCCAATATCTATCTATTTTATATAGATAGGTGCTCAGTCCCTCAGTCATGTCTGACTCTTTGCAACATCATGGACTGTAGCCTGCCAGGCTCCACTGTCCATGGGGATTCTACAGGCCAGAATACTTAAGTGGGTTGACATGCCCTCTTCCGGGAGATCTTCCCAATCCAGAGATTGAACCCATTGAACCCATATCTCTCACACTGCAGGCAGAATCTTTACAGTATGAGCCACCAGAGAAGCCCAATATATATAGAAATATGTAGAAATAACACAGGCCAAATAACTGAAATTAACTCAAGGTCTACTATTCTTACAGTTCGTTCAAGATGGCAGGTTATTTCTGGTTAAAATTTTTTCATTAATGTTACATGTCATTAGGTATATTTCACTCACGTAGAGCCAGGTATCCTGGAATATGAAGTCAAGTGGGCCTTAGGAAGCGTCACTACAAACAAAGCTAGAGGAGGTGATGGAATTCCAGTTGACTATTTTAAATCCTAAATGATGATTATGTGAAAGTGCTGCACTCAATATACGAGCAAATCTGGAAAACTCAGCAGTGGCCACAGGACTGGAAAAAGTCAGTTTTCATTACAATCCCAAAGAAAGGCAAAGCTAAAGAATGCTCAAGCTATCCCACAACTGTAGTCATCTCATACACTAGTAAATTAAAGCTCAAAATTCTCCAAGCCAGGCTTTAAGAGTGTGTGAAGTGTGAACTTCCATATGCTCAAGCTGGATTTAGAAAAGGCAGAAGGATCAGAGATCAAATTGCCAACATCTGCTGGATCATCAAAAAGGCAAGAGAGTTCCAGAGAAACATCTGCTTCTACTTTATTGACTATGCCAAAGCTTTTAACTGTGTACATCACAACAAACTTTGAAAAATTATTCAAGAGATGGGAATACCAGACGACCTGATCTGCCTCTTTAGAAATCTGTAGCAGATCAAGGAGCAACATTAGGACTGGACATAGAATAACAGACTGGTTCCAAATCTGGAAAGGAGTACATCAAGGCTGTATATTGTCACCCTGCTTATTTAACATATATGCAGAGTTCAGTTCAGTACCTCAATCATGTCCAGCTCTTTGCGACCCAGTGAACGGCAGCATGCCAAGCCTGCTATCCATCACCAACTCCTTAATTCCAACCAAACCCATGTCTATTGAAGCGGTGAAGCCATNCAATTTTAGCAGCATAGACAGAGTTTTTTTGCCTGTATTTTTAACTACTAGAAAAAAACTGCAGGATATTATAGTAGTGAAGAAAACACCAATGTATTATATTCATTATTTTCTCACATTTCTGGCTTAAACATGCCACATAGAAGAAACACAGTTCTACACTCTTCATCTTGAAACCATCACTGTAGGAAAGATATTAAAGGGACCTATGAAAAGAATAAGTATTGCATATTTAATATGTTAATGTTCCTAACTCAGTGATGAATACAAAATACATGCATAAAGGAAATAATTCTCTGAAGCTGTATATGAAATCACAGACAAAGTGACATAAGGCAAGTCCAAGCAAAACTGGGACATGAATCATAATTTTGTTATAAGATAAAGTGAAGTAACAATGTGTGTGTTCAATCATGTCTGACTCTTTTGTGACTCCATGGACTGTAGACCACCAGGCTCCTCTGTCCATGGGATTTTCTGAACAAGAATACTGGAGTGGGCTGTCATTTCCTCCTCCAGAAGCTCGTCCCAACATAGTGATTGAACCCAGGTCTCTTGTATGTCTTGCATTGACAGTCTAGTTCTTTACCACTGGCACCACCGGGGAATTCAAGTAGAACTGGATTAAATTAAATTTTACATTAAATTTTAATTTTAAAATTAAATT
>SJYW01049385.1:29871-41970 GCA_006410735.1 Raphicerus campestris
TCTTTTTCACATCTTACCCCTAAACCCCACCCACCAAACCCTCATGCTCCTCTGTAGTCAACCCTTCCTCATTGCCACAGTCCCGGCAGTCATTGATCAATTTTCTGTCTCTATAATTTTGCCTTTTCTTGAATATCAGATCAATAAAATCAAACAGTATGTGGCCTTAAAAGTTGAGTGTTCTTTCATTTAGGATAGGTTATGTCTCTAAATTCACCCACACTGTTGCCTATAGGTAGTTACCACTGGAGACACTAATATCATATAAATGGATCCCATCAATTTGCCCAGAGATTCCTATTCTGTATGTTGAATATAGAGTCTCAGATTATTTGATGCAAGAAGGGCTTGGAACATAATGTGAGAGGCCCTGAAACAGGCAAAAGGAAATTCCTTCAGAATTAAACTTCCCAAGAAGACCATTCACAGATATAATTATAGAGGGAGAGACATAAACCTCCTGACACTCTGTTCATTCCCAAGGCTGAACTTTGAGGGGGCATGGACCTCAATTTTATTGAGAAAGGTTACATGTGCTCATCAGACACCCCACTCTAGAATGGACAGTATAGCATTAAATCACAGATCTGAAATTTGGAAAATATGATTATCTCTTTAGAAAGGCAGTGTTCTTTGCTACTAGCAATAGGAATACCTGTAAGTAGATAAGTAAAGAAGGTATATTAGAATTATTTTGTTTGTAATAAATGAGCTAACCAAAAATAATTTATTAGCTCTTATATTTGGAATGTTCAGGATTACAACTGGCAGCAGAAGTGGATCTAGTGTTTCAAATATTTCTCCTTCTTTTTCTACCTCTTACTCTCCTTGTCCTATATTATGGATTAAACTGTGAGCCCATCCCCAAAAGTAAGTGGATATGTTGGAGTCCTAACACACAGAATCTCAGAAGCAACATTATTTAGAAATAGGATTATTTCAGATGTAATAACAAGAGGTCATACTGAAGTAGAATGAGTTCATACTTATCCTATATGACTGATATTTTCCTAAAAAGATGGCCATGTGGCAGCATGAACACTGAGGGTACCATGTGATAAAAGCAGAGATTGGAGTCATGCAGCTGCAAGGGAAGGAATGAGGACTTATTGGAAAGTTAGAAGCTGGGAAGAAGAAAGGAAGGATTCTCCTAGAGGTTTCACAGAAAGCATAGCCTTGAAAAACACTTTGATTTCAGACTTCTAGCTTCCAGAAGGGTAAGAAAATAAATTTCTCTTGTTTCAAGCTCTCTTTTTGTAGTACTTTGTTACAACAGTCCTAAGAAACTAATATATCCCAATGTAAAGAAACAATTTTTTACTCCCTACGCTACCTTTATTCTCATATAATGAAATTTGGTTTCCTTCTTAACCAGAGGGAAAGGGAACTCAGGCAGAATGTTCCAGATTTATATCATCTCCATTTTTTGTTGTTGTGGTGGTACCCAGAAAATATCATCTCTGTATATAAAATTCAGGGAGAGATCTTGGATTGGCCAACCAACGTGATCACTATTAGTATGGCTGGAATACTTGCTGTCCTCTGAGACAAGAGGAGAGGAAGGCAGACTGATTTACAAGTCCTCCAGAACCACAGGGAGAAGAGATGTGTAGTGATGAGAGTATCTTTTGGAGGGGACTTTTTAAAAATTGCACTTTTGGCTCAAAAAGGTTATTGAACATTCGAAGTAGAGGTATATAGATGTTCAAGTTTATATAGATAGATATAAACATACATAAACAACAGTAAAACAAATGCATTTTCACACAAATTCTAGAATGCAGTTCACGCTGTTATACTGTTATCGTATATCAAGAAAATGGATAATCAGATGTATCATTATCTACAATTATAGATAAACCCAACTGAAGCATAAAATTAGGGTCTTCTTTTACCCTGAGAGCAGAGTCTAGGATAAGCTTTGAAGTCAGAGAGACTTGGATTCGAGCTCTGCTATTGGTCACCTGTGTGATCTTCATGATTTATTCGCAAAGAGTCAGACCCAACTGAATGACTTTCACTTTACTTTCCCTTTCATGTGTGTATGTCAGAAGTCAGAGCACAGAAATGAGGGAACAAAACTGAGGGAGAGGAATTTGCCACAGATTTGGAATAATGAGAAAATACTACCAGGAACGCTGAAGTTGATGATATATAGCAGTTCTCCTACCTGTAGAAGTTTGGTCGGTTATGACTCAGATTGTTCTTGGTAGACCCACAGAGCTAAATTTTATAAAGGACAGTGGCATATCAGAGTAGGTCTCCTTATCCAAGCTTAATGTCAGAAGCCGTTGTAGAAATGGATTAAGTATTTAAAGCTTGTGTGCTCTACTGTCTTCCGTGACCTCCCAATGTCTAAGAGGTAACAGCATTCACTTTATCTTTTCTTACTACCCATGGGGCAATGTTCTGATGCCATGTGAATACAGAGGCGAAAGGTTAAGTAAAGCGAAATCTGTTTAAATCTCCAGAGAAAAATTCAGGTTTATAACCCCAAGACCTTTAATTCTGTATCTATAGAAATCTAAAGTTTCACCCTCTCTCTCTCTCTCTCTCTCTTTAATTTAAAATGTCAACACATTTTCTATTTTGCCTCAACTCTAGATGATCCTACCGATTACAAGACAATAACAAGTCATGCAATATTCATAGTTATGATAAAACCATAAATGTTAAGGTAACATATGTTCTTCACTCTTTGTTTCCGTGTAAAGAAGTATTCTCAAATAGCTTGTTCTTTCTATCCTCCTACACAATTACTTTGAAATGTCAAAATGCCCCTTAAATCTATGTTGTTTTGTAAATTGCCTGGTTCAACAACTGTTATAAATCAACAAAAAAAATATTGACTAGAGATACTTACAATTTTTGTTCATAGCTCTAGTTTTTGTTTACATATTAATTTTCTTGATTTGAGAGTACACTAGGAAGAGACATTATAAGTTTGATCTTATCTATAAATATTCATATGCTTAATTTTTGTATTAAAATTTTATTTGAATGTTTTGGGTGGATTTAAGATAGCCAGTTGAGCCATTTATAGTTCCCCAATAAGAACTCAATTTTAACTCAAAGTAGGCACAAATTATGTAAGATTTATTCCTATAGATATTACAAATATATGCACTATAAAAAGGAAATCAGCTGTTTCTCACTTAAATCTTACTTTTCCTTAATTGCGTGGTATCTTTCTTTGCCAATTTCTTTCAGTTTTACTTTTTGTCTCTTTGTCCTCACTTATATAACTTCAAGTTTGGCACACACAAAAAGAGAACTTTAAAAAAAATAAGAATAAGAATAGCATACATGTAAAGGCATGAGTTCTTCAACCAGGCTGACTGAACATTTCAGCTCCAACACTTCTGGATGAATAAATTTAGCCAACTTTCCTAACTTTACTATGACTCAGTTTGTTTTGATAATTGAGTTAATATGTATTCACTTCAAAAAGTGTCTTAGATATAATAAGTGTTAAATAAGTGGTAACTCTAATTTATCAGGAATAAGGAATGTTTATCATCAAGAAATATAGGAAGATAGACTTAATTTTGATAATTAGCATAATTAACATGAAACATCAGTTCACACACACAGCAATACACGTGCATAAATGATCACAGTAGCATCAATTGATCGGTAGAAAATATAAATTAATTTAGAAATGTCTTGCATAGTATATAAGAATGATTTCCTGAATGTTACCAGATTAAAACAGGCAATGAGATAGCACTAACCGCCCATTTAAAATGGCTATAATTATTACAATGGACAGTATTATGTATATGTTTTTAAAAATACCAGAACTGTGGCACACTGCTGGTAGGACTGTAAAATGATTCAAACACTTTGACAAACTGTTTTCCAGTTTCTATAAAGTTAAATTTCTCTTTATTACACAATACTGCAATTCCACTTCTAGGATTTATCAGGATAAATATATACAGAAAACAATTTTTACTGAAAAATTTTCAAATATTGATGCATAAAAATTTAAAAAAAACCTAAAAATAATGTAATACCCATGAATATTAGAATAGATAATTTAAGATGAATTTCTATAAGGCAATAATATATAAACTACTTATGTAGTCTGAATGAATATCAAAAACATTTTGCTGATGACAAAAATTCCTACAATTTTCTACAAATTCATAACATTTACATGAAATTAATAAACAGGTAAAAATCAATCATAAAGAAGCTCATCAGTTGCCTGGCACCAGAGTGAGGAAATATAGACTGGAAACAGGAGTGCATATATATTGGGGATAATGGGACAATTCTTTATTCTGATTATATATGGGTGTATGCATTTGACAAAATTCATTGACCTGTGCACTTTAAGCACTGTATTATGTAAAATTATCAGTTCAGCTCAGTTCAGTCACTCAGTCGTGTCCGACTCTGCAACCCCATGAACTGCAGCATCCCAGGCCTCCCTGTCCATCACCAGCTCCCAGAGTTCACTCAGACTCACATCCATCGAGTCCGTGATGCCATCCAGCCATTTCATCCTTTGTCATCCCCTTCTCTTCCTGCCCTCAATCCCTCCCAGCATCAGAGTCTTTTCCAATGAGTCAGCACTTTGCATGAGGTGGCCAAAGCACTGGAGTTTCAGCCTCATCATTAGTCCTCCCAATGAACACCCAGGGTTGATCTCCTTTAGAATGGACTGGTTGGATCTCCTTGCAGTCCAAGGGATTCTCAAGAGTCTTCTCCAACATCACAGTTTAAAAGCATCAATTCTTTGGCGCTCAGCTTTCTTCACAGTCCAACTCTCACATCCATACATGACTACTGGAAAAACCATAGCCTTGACTAGACAGACCTTTGTTGGCAAAGTAATGTCTCNGTTCAAAAGCATCAATTCTTTGGTGCTCAGCTTTCTTCACAGTCCAACTCTCACATCCATACATGACTACTGGAAAAACCATAGCCTTGACTAGACAGACCTTTGTTGGCAAAGTAATGTCTCTGTTTTTGAATAAGTTGTCTATATTGGTCATAACTTTCCCTCCAAGAAGTAAGTGTCTTTTTATTCCATAGCTGCAATCACCATCTGCAGTGATTTTGGAGCCCCCAAATTAAAGTGTGACATTGTTTCCACTGTTTCCCCATCTATTTCCCATGAAGTTATTATAAAGCTCCATGAATGACCAAAAAAAGGGCTAATACCTAATATTAAAGGTTAAGACAAACAAATAAGACTTTTTACATTTTTTTGCTCTATTGTAGGCAAAAAAAAAAAAAAATCCATGGTTTGATAATAATGTTTCTAATTCAATAGATAAATCATATGTGAGAAAAATTAGGAATACAAAAGCTTTCATTCATTTTATTAGTAAAAAACACCAGTTACATAAGTGATTTCCAAGTATTTTTGAANAAGTTGCTTTTATCCATTCACTTGTTCGACCTCTATATTTCATGATTGCAGTGTTCCAATGATATCTGCTGATTCTTGTTTTCTGATAGTATTCAAAACTTTTCTGAAAAAGTTAATAGAATTCTCTGAACCTGTCATTTTGGCATGCTCAGTTATTTACTGTAATTCATTTTATTTGACATTTCACTGGAAGATACCAGATGTTAACATCTTGTTATTTCCTGTTAAACTTGAAAGATTACCAAGAATGTTTTCTTCTAATTATTTGTGTATAGAATTTATAGAACTGACTGTTAACCTGTATGGGCATTAAGTATCCAAAGACAGCAAGATGACTCATCGTTCAGTTCAGTTCAGTTGCTCAGTCATGTCTGCCTCTTTGTGAGCCCATGGACTGCAGCAGGCCAGATCTCCTTGTCCATCACCAACTCCCGGAGTTTACTCAAACTGGTGTCCATTGAGTCGGTGACACTGNTTCATCGTTCAGTTCAGTTCAGTCGCTCAGTCATGTCTGCCTCTTTGTGAGCCCATGGATTGCAGCAGGCCAGATCTCCTTGTCCATCACCAACTCCTGGAGTTTACTCAAACTGGTGTCCATTGAGTCGGTGACACTATCCAACCATCTCATCCTCTCTGGTCACCTTCTCTTCCTGCCTTCAATCTTTCCCAGCATCAGGGTCTTTTCAAATGAGTCAGCTCTTCCCATCAGATGGCCAAAGTATTGGAACTTCACCTTCAACATCAGTCCATCCAATGAACATTCAGGACTGATTTCCTTTAGGATGGACTGATTTGATCTCCTTGCAGTCAATGGTACTCTCAAGAGTCTTCTCCAACACTACATTTCAAAAGCATTAATTCTTCAGTGCTCAACTTTCTTTATAGTCCAACTCTCACATCCATACATGACTACTGGAAAAACCATAGCCTTGACTAGACAGACATTTGTTGACAAAGTAATGTCTTTGCTTTTTAATAGGCTGTCTAGGTTGGTCATAATATTTCTTCCAAGGAGTAAGTGTCTTTTTATTTCATGGCTGCAGTCACCTTCTGCAGTGATTTTGGATTTTGAAAACTTATTGTTAAGTATATAAATATTTACTATATTCAATTTTTTCAGTTTTTTTTTTTAACTCAAAATGTGCAAAATTTCCTAAGTTCAGAGAATGCTCTTAATTGGCATGATCTTGCCACAGGTTTGCCATTTTATTGGTTTTTATAAAGATTTAATTTTACCTTTGCTTTGTTAACGCTCATTGTTTTACTTTTAGTCTCTATTTTTGAACCAAAAAGCATACAACGATCTCTGTTCTGTAATGCAGTTATACTGTACTGTTTTGATGTGGCCATCTATAGAGTGGCAGAAACCTGAAGTATTACTTTTCAGTATTTAGCAATTATCATCAAAGAAAAGGCTGGATAGCAAACCAAAATATATATTCAAGTTTGTGTGTAAACAATGATTGTGCTACTGATTGGGTCCAGGGCTTCACAATACTTTTTATAAGACAAAGATAAATAAGACATGTAATCTGAGTGGCTAATATGAACATTATTGAATAAATATTCAGTGCATTCATTAGAATGTTATGTCATGAGGTGGCAATTAATAATTTAATAAATAAATGTATTAGTACTCTAATTATATTACTTTAATGACTATATATTTATCACAGCTCCTAAAAATAAATTATTCTCTATTAAGCTTAAAAATCTTAATTTTTAGATATATCTTGAAAATAATCTCAAGTTTAGTGTTAGATGCTAAGAGGTAAAAATACAAAATAGTTCTTCATAGATAACAAATTTAATACATAGAAATTCAATCTAAAAGGATATCACTGTTATTACTAAAAAAGTAATTATGTATTAGATATGAACTGCCATGACATATCATTAGATTGAATACGTATCAGAAAAAGTTGGCTTAATTCACTAAATTAACAGTACCATTTTCAGATTTTAAAAATTTAACAACATATCTTAAATTCTTAACATGAATCGAAGAATGCAACCATATGACAAGTTAGTGTTTTGAACTGTAAAACTCAAAGCATATTAAAAAGATAAAACATTTGATAACATGAAGAAAATAGCCTCTTTTATGGTCACAGGGAAAAGGCAATGGCACCACTCCAGTACTCTTGCCTGAAGAATCCCATGGACGGAGGAGCCTGGTCGGCTGCAGACCATAGGGTCGCTAAGAGTCGGAAATGACTGAGCGACTTCACTTTCACTTTTCACTTTCATGCACTGGAGAAGAAAATGGCAACCTAGTGCAGTGTTCTTGCCTGGAGAATCCCAGGGACAGAGGAGCCTGGTGGGCTGCCATCTATGGGGTCGCACAGAGTCGGACACGACTGAAGTGACTTAGCAGCAGCAGCAGCATGGTCACAGATTTTGTCAAAAAGTAAACCCCTAGTGTTAAATGTTATTTTTTGTTGGTTTAGATATTCACTTTTCTGAAATCCAGAAGTCTGTATGTTCAGAATTAAAGCAGGCATTTTTCTGAGAATATTAATTAGTTTCTTAGAGCATTTCAGTGAAACTTTGCTGAATATAATCAAACTGCCTAGAGACTGAATAATAAAATAGAGTAGAATTGAAATTGTTAATATAACCAATTAGTTCATTTCTTATTATGTGTTTATGAGGCAATGTTTCAGTTCAGTTCAGTCGCTCAGTCGTGTCCGAATCTTTACGACCCCATGAATCGCAGAACGTCAGGTCTCCCTGTCCATCACCAACTCCCGGAGTTCAATCAGACTCACATCCACCTAGTCAGTGATGCTATCCAGCTATCTCATCCTCTGTCGTCCCCTTCTTCCCCTGCCCCCAATCCCTCCCNGTTGTTCATTGGAAGGATTGTTGTTGAAGCTGAAACCCCAATACTTTGGCCATCTGATGCGAGAGCTGATTCATTTCAAAAGATCCTGATGCTGGGAAAGATGAGGGCAGGAGGAGAAGGGGATAACAGAGAATAAGATGGTTGGATGGGATCATCAGCTGAATGGACATGGGTCTGGGTGGACTCGGAGTTGGTGATGGAGAGAGAGGCCTGCAGTGCTGCAGTTCGTTGATTCACAAAGAGTTGGATGCGACTGAGTGACTGAACTGAACTCAAACATCTGCAATTATTTATAATCAGTGTTATTTATTTGGCTTGAGTATTCTTATTCATTTTTTAAAATCTATTTGTCAGGTTAAAAGATATTTTCCTGTTTAGACTTTATACTGGTTTCAGTCGAAATTAGGAAGTCTAAAGGACTACTTTTTAGTAGAGACATTGGGTAGATAATTCTTTAGACTGAGGGTAATTCATTTTCTTCTTTTCTTTATGATTTTTTTTTAAATCAAGGATCTCATTAGTATAAAAGATTAATCTGATAAAGTCCTTTTTTTGTAGCAGCAGTAGTAGTTTCTTGTTCTTTTTTGTCTTTTCAAAAAATGTGAGAAGACAATGTGTAACCTTAAGAACAACACCAATTTTTGTAGGCAATTTATTTAATGAATTAGTATTGAAACTGTAAGTGAATAATATTTCACATATTACTATCAGAGATGTCTAAATTATTCTAATTAACTATGGATATTAATATGTTGCTGATGTAATTAATGCCTTCTGGAAATGTGGTCACTTGATATTTCTTCCAGCTATTAAGATAGCTGACAAGAGAAAGTTTAATCACTTCTTCCATGGCATAGCTAACTTTCATGCTGTGGTTCGTTGTTCATATCATATTTGTATAAAACTTCCAGTCCCAATTATATTTTTTAGATGATCACAAATCTAAAGCATAATCCCTGCTGGAAAGCTGTCCTTGCCTTGAAAAACAAAAATAATAATAACAAAGGAATATACAGTCAACCTTTAAACAACATGGGTTTGAACTTAACAATACACTTATGTGTGGATCTTTTGCAGTGAATGCTATTACAGTACTACATGATCTGTGGTTGCCTGAGTCCTTGAATGTGGAGCCATAGGCCCATCAGACAAACTACAAAGTTACACTAGGAATTTCAACAGGATGAGGGCNAAACAACATGGGTTTGAACTTAACAATACACTTATGTGTGGATCTTTTGCAGTGAACGCTATTACAGTACTACATGATCTGTGGTTGCCTGAGTCCTTGAATGTGGAGCCATAGACCCATCAGACAAACTACAAAGTTACACTAGGAATTTCAACAGGATGAGGGCAAGCAAATCCTTAACCCTTGTGTTGTTCAAGGATCAACTATAATTATCTCAGTACTGCAGAGAGGGTATAATTCAGTTAAGTCCAACAAATGTTTCAAAAGGAAGCAATGGGTTTTTTTGGTATAACACTATATATTTTTACCTAAACCTTTAGAAAGAAGCTCTGCTGGTGATGAAATGTATACTTTCAGAATAAACTTGAATAGAGAATTATTTCAAAACATTTAAGCTCATGTAGTTTTGCCCTTTTGTTATTACTCCCCTTCATGGAGTTAGAAGATTTCTAAGAAGATAGGAAAAATTATGGAAAAGATTCATTCCTACTAACTACATTATCCACAAATCTTAATTTATTTGAAGCATTAGAGAGATAGCAGTTCATAGATTGAAACAGTTAAAAAAGTTTCCTCTTGTATGGTATCTCTACTTACTTCCTAAGACTACACCCATTATAATAGTCATAGGTAAAGAAAAAACTACATCCACAAAATAATGATATCATCTCCTTAATTAGGGATGTGTCCTTAACATTGTAGTCATTTAAAATTAAAACAGATATTAGCAATTTCCACAGATGAACTAAACACAGAAAGAATCCGTTGGTCTTAAAGCAGTAACAAAGTAGATGTCTATACTGCTCAAATTGCCATAAGATTCAGTAAGTTCCATAATTATACTTGCCTTTAATGAAATAATTATCAAACACTTAGTAGTGAGTACTGATTATGGTTTAAATCAGTAGACAGAGGATATTAAGTGATGAATACTGAAGAAGAAAGTCACTGAAAATTAAATGGAAACTGAATATAGAATGTTCAATGTACTTAAAACTTCAACTTTAGGTTCATATCATTTTCTAATAGATTTTTCATATGTAAAATATCTACATGGTATAATATATGTTATACATCCATAAAGCTAATTTTAAAAACTTGAAGCACACTGAACATACTACTTTTTCACTTGACAGTAATCTAAAAAGATAGCAATAAATATTTTCTGTTTCAATACTTATATATCCATGATATAATTTATAATGGTTTCAAAATATTCCATATTGTGCCTATGCCACAATTAATTTTTATTTTATAATAAATGTTTAATTTGTATTATACTCAATGTATTATACAAGTTACAAATATAAAATATAGTGATTCACAATTTTTAAAAGTCATTCTCCCTTTATGGTTATTATAAAATATTTGCTATATTTCCCATTTTGTACAACGTATCCTTGTAGTTTATTTTATACTTCTTAATCCCATACTCTTATTGCCCCTTCCTCCTCCTTCTTTCCACTGGTAACCACTAGTTTACTCTCTATATCTGTGTCTGCTTCTTTCTTGATATATTTGCTAGTTTGTTGTACTTTCTTCATTCCACATATACAGGATACCATACAATATTTGTCTTTCAATGTCTAACATACTTCAGTTAGCATAATGCCTTTCCATACATATGTGTTGCTGCAAATAGCAAAATTTCTTCATTTGTATGGCTGAGTAATATTTCATTGTGTGCATGTGTATATATGTGTGTGTGCATATACATATACATGCATTCCATATCTTTTAAATCCATTCATCTGTCGATAGGTACTTAGGTTAATCCATAGCAGCAATTATAAATAATGCTGCCATGGACATGGAGGTGGGTGTATCTTTTCAAACCAGTATATTTATTTATTTTAAACATAAATTCAGGAATTTCCAGGGCATATGACAGTTCTATTTCCAGTTGTTTTTTTGTTTGTTTTTTTCAGAAACGTCCTTACTGTTTTCCACAGTGGCTATAGCAGTTTACATTCCCAGTGGTGAAGGCAGGTTCTCTTTTCCTTGCAACTTGACCAGCATTTGTTATTTTATCTCTGTGTGTGTGTTTTGTTTTGTTTTGTTTTGTTTTTGATGATAGTCATTCTGACAGGAATGAGGTGGTATATCACTGTGGTTTGATTAGCATTTACCTGATTATTAACAATGCTAAGCACCTTTTCATGACTGTTAGCTATCTGCATTTCCNCTGTGTGTGTTTTGTTTTGTTTTGTTTTTGATGATAGTCATTCTGACAGGAATGAGGTGGTATATCACTGTGGTTTGATTAGCATTTACCTGATTATTAACAATGCTAAGCACCTTTTCATGACTGTTAGCTATCTGCATTTCCTGTTTGGTAATATGTTTATTTGGTTCTTTTTTTTTTTTTTTTCATTTTCTATGGCTATTTTCATTTTTTTTTTAATTTTTTAAAATTTAATCCTTTATTTTATTTTACAATACTGTATTGGTTTTGCCATACATTGACATGAATCAGCCACAGGTGTACACGATCTCCCAATGCCGAAGCCCCCTCCCACCTCCCACCCCACACCATCTCCGCGGATCATCCCGTACACCAGCCCCAAGCATCCTGTATCCTGTATTGAACATAGACTGGCGCTTCATTTCTTATATGATAGTATACATGTTTCAGTGCCATTCTCCCAAATCATCCCACCCTCTTCCTCTCCC
>SJYW01049386.1:0-159678 GCA_006410735.1 Raphicerus campestris
CCTCAGCACGAGTCCTCAGACGAGGACTGAAGACCTGCCGACGTCTGGGGAGGAATCCCCATAGTTGCCTCACAACTCGCATGGAGTCTTGCCTCTCCAGAGGCCATAGCGGCGCGTCCCTGGTGTCCCCGTCGTAACTCGAGAGGACCCCGCTGCAATTCTAGAAAAACCAGAAGCTTCTCCCCTGCAGGGAGGATGAGTCTCTTGTCCGCTGCAGCATCTCGGGGGAAATCACCCTTTCCCTCTGGGACCTCGAAAGGTTCCTTCATCTCCTTGTTATGACCTAGGAAGTTCTCCGCCCCAACCGTCCCCACTCAAGAGGAACACCGAGGGTCCCACTGCGACTCAAGAGGAGCCCCGTTTTCCCCTGCTGAGCTCCAGATGAGGGAACCATTCCCAGCTCCATCGGGAAAGGTTTCCTGATGTTCCCTCGCATCCCAAGAGGTGGCCTCGCATCAGGAGAGTCGGGAGGAGCCTCAGGTGTCCGACCACCATTCCCCATGATCCCCAAATGCCTCGTCCACTCCAGATGAACCTGACTGCCCTGCATTGTCTCGACTGTCACCCCGAGGCTCGACTCCCAACACACTGGCACGTGCGACAGCCCTGGGGTACCTCGAGGGAAAGCCACAGATTCCTATGTCTGCTTGAGGGGGAGCCGGACACTGTCGCTAAAGTTGGGGAAGAAAGAGGTCATACACGTCTCCAGTCGAGACGAGGCTTGACTCCCCTCTCTGAGCTCCAGGGGAAGCCAAATACAAATTTCAGCACACGCGAGGCAATCTCAGGCTGCAGCCTCTGCACCAGAAGAGGACTGAGGACTTGTCGCCACTGGGGAGGAATCCCCAGATGTGCCTCGCCCCTGGCACGGAGACTGTCCTATCCTGGGGCCACAGGGGCAGATCCCTGAGGTCCCGGTTGTAACACAAGAGGACACCGCCGAAACTCGAGAAAAACCAGAAGTTTCACGCTTGCAGGCGGAGTGAGGCCCTTGTCTGCTGCGGCATCCTGGGGGAAATTACCCATTCCCTCTTGGACCTTGAAAGGCCCCTTCACATCCTTGCTGTGACCCAAGAAGTTTCCGCTCCACCTGTCCCCACTCGACAGGAACCCTGAGGGTCCCGTCAAGACACAAGAGTAGCCCTGTTTTCCCCTGCTGAGCTCCAGATAAGGGGCCTTTTCCCTGCTCCATCGAGAAAGGTTTCGAGGTGTTCTTCTCCCATGTCAAGAGGAGGTGCTTGCACCTGGAGAGTCAGGAGGAGTCTCACAGGTTGGGCCACCATTCCCCAAGACCCCCAAATGCCTCGTCCACTCCAGATGAACCTGACTGCCCTCCACTGCCTCGACTGTCACCCCAAGGCTCGACTCCAGCACAATGGCACGTGTGATAGCCCTGGTGTACCTTGAGGGCAAGCCACTGATCCCTGTATCCCCTCGACAGGGACACGGACACTGTTGCTGCAGTTGGGGAGGAAAGCGGCTGTGCAAGTCTCCAGGCAAGACGAGGCCTGACTCCCCTGTGGGGGCTCCAGGGGAACCCCAAGAGCTATGCTAGCATGGGTGATGCAAGCACAGGTTCTGGCCTCAGCACCAGACGAGGACTGAGGACCCGCCGACGTCTGGGGAGGAGTCCCCAGAGTTGCCTCGCAACTCGAATAGAGACTTGCCTCTCCTGAGGCCATAGCGGCGGATCCCTGGGGTCCTCGTGGTAACTCGAGAGGACCCCGCTGCAGCTCTAGAAAAACCAGAAGCTTCTCCCGTGCAGGGAGGGTGAGTCCCTTGTCCACTGCAGCATCTCGGGGGAAATCACCCCTTTCCCCTTGGACCTCGAAAGGCTCCTTCATACCCTTGTTGTGACCTAGGAAGTTCTCCGCCCCAACCGTCCCCACTCAAGAGGAACCCCGAGGGTCCCGCTGTGACTCAAGAGGAGCCCCGTTTTCCCCTGCTGAGCTCCAGATGAGGGGCCCACTCCCTGCTCCATTGGGAAAGGTTTCCCGATGTTCCCTTCCCATCCCAAGAGGTGGTCTCACATCAGGAGAGTTGGGAGGAGCCTCAGGTGTCCGATCACCACTCCCCAGGATCCCCAAATTCCTCGTCCACTCCAGATGAACCTGACTATCCTGCACTGTCTCGACTGTCACCCCGAGGCTAGACTTCCGACACACTGGCACGTGAGACAGCCCTGGGGTAC
The DNA here is from genome assembly GCA_006410735.1 of Raphicerus campestris. Taxonomy (NCBI): domain Eukaryota; kingdom Metazoa; phylum Chordata; class Mammalia; order Artiodactyla; family Bovidae; genus Raphicerus; species Raphicerus campestris. The sequence continues at coordinate 2,192 of SJYW01049386.1, forward strand.
CTCGATGGTAAGCCACAGATCCCTGTGTCCCCTTGACAGGGAGCCAGAAACTGCCACTGCAGTTGGGGAAGAAAGAGGCCGTGCAAGTCTCCAGGCGAGACGAGGCCTGACTCCCCTGTGGGGGCTTCAGAGTAACCTCAAGACCTATGAAACCATGAGCGAGGAAATCTCAGGCTCCTACCTCAGCACCAGATGAGGACTGAGGACCCAGCGAGGACTGTGGAGGAATCCCCAGAGGCGCGTCGCAATTCGCACTCAGAATGGCCTCTCCTGAGGATACAGGGGCAGGTCCCTGGGGTACCCATCATAATTGGAGAGGACCCCGCTGCAACTGGAGAAAAACCAGAGGCTTCTCCCCTGCAGGTGTGGTTTGGCCCTTGTCCGCGGTGGCATCTCAGGGGAATTCACCTTGTGCCTCGTGGACCTCGAAGGGCTCCTTCACACCCTTGCTGTGACCCAAGAAGTTCCCGCCCCACCCGTCCCCACTGGAAATGAACCCTGAGGGTCCCGCCAAGACTGAAGAGGAGCCCCGTTTTCCCCTGCTGATCTCCAGATGAGGAGCCCTTTCCCTACTCCATCGGGAAAGGTTTCCCGGTTCTCTCCTCGCATCCCAAGAGGAGGCCCTCACACCAGTCCAGTCCAGAGGAGTCTCAGGCTTCGTATCACATTTCCCCAAGACCCCCAAATGCCTGTTCCACTCCAGATGAACCTGACTACCCTGCAATGCCTCAACTATCACCCTGAGGCTTGACTTGGGCACAAGGCACGTGTGATAGCCCTGGGGTACCCCAAGGTCAAGTCACTGATTCCTGTACCACTTGACAGGGACCCGGACACTGTTGCTGCTGTTGGGGAGGAAAGCAGCCATGCAGGTCTCCAGGCAAAATGAGCCCTCACTCCCCTGTGGGGGCTCCAGTGAAACTTCAAGACATATGAAAGCATGAGCGAGGAAAACTCAGGTTCCAACCTCAGCACCAGACGAGGACTGACGACCCGGTGACGACTGGGGAGGAACCCCCAGAGGCGCCGTGCAACTTGCACTGAGAATGTCCTGAGGATACAGGGGCGGGTCCCTGGGTTCCCCGTCGTAACTCGAGAGGACCCCACCCCAATCGAGAAAAACCAGAAGCTTCTCCACTACAAGATTGTTGTGGTCCTTTTCCGCGGCGGCATCTCAGAGGAATTCACCCCGTCTCTCGTGGACCTCGAAAAGCTCCTTAACACCATTGCTGTGACCCAAGAAGTTCCCCACCCCACCCGTCCCCACTGGAGAGGAACCCCGAGAGTCCCGCCAAGACTCAAGAGGAGCCCTGTTTTCCCCTGCTTAGCTCCAGATGAGGGGCCTTTTCCCTGCTCCAACGGGAAAGGTTTCTCAGGGTTCCCCTCACATCCCAAGAAGAGGTGCTCACACCAGGAGAGTCGGGAGGAGTCTCACAGATTGGACCATCATTCCCCAAGACCCCCAAATGCCTCGTCCAATCCAGATGAACCTGACTGCCCTTCACTGCCTCGACTGTCACCCCGAGGCTTGACTCCGCCACACTGGCACGTGTGACAGCCCTGGGGTACCATGAGGGTAAGCCACAGAGCCCTGTGTCCGCTCGATAGGGACCCGGACACTGTTGCTGCAGTTGGGGAAGAAAGCGGCCGTGCAGGTCTCCAGGTGAGACGAAGCCTGACTCCCCTGTGGGGGCTCCAGTGGAAACCCAAGACCTATGTCAGCATGGGCGAGGCAATTTCAGGCTCCAGCTTCAGAACCAGACCAGGACTGAGGACCTGATGAAGACTGGGGATGAATCCCCAGAGATGCCTCACAAATTGCTCAGATACTGACCTCTTCTGTGGTCACAAGGGCGGGTTTCTGGGGTCCCGTCGTAACTCAAGAGAACCCTGCCCCAACCCAGAAAAACCAGAAACTTCTCCGCTGCAGGTGGAGTGAGGCTCTTGTCTCCATGGGCACCTCGGGGGAAATCACCCCTTCCCTCCTAGACCTCGAAAGTCTACTTCACACCCTTGTTGTGACAAAGAAGTTCCCCGCCTCACCCGTCCCCACTCCAGAGGAACCCCGAGGGTTTCGCCAAGATTCAAGAGGAGCCCCGTTTTCCCCTGCTGAGCTCTAGATGACGGGCCCATTTTCTGCTCCGTTGGGAAAGAGTTCTCGGCTCTCCCCTGGCATCCCAAGAAGAGGCGCTCTAATGAGGAGAGACAGGATGAGGCTCAAGAGTCGGTCCATCATTCCCAAGACCCCCAAATGCCTCGTCCATTCCTGATGAACCTCACTGCCCTGCACTGTCTCAACTGTCACACCAAGACTAGACTCCCGACACACTGGAACGTTTGACAGGCCTGGGGTACCTCGAGGGTAAGCCACAGATCCCTGTGTCCGTTCAAAGGGGTGCTGGACCCTTCTGCTGCAGATGGGGAGGAAAGCGGCAGTGTACGTCTCCAGGCAAGACAAGGCCTGACTCCCTGTGGGAGCTCCAGGGGAACTCCAAGACCTAGGTCAGCATGGGCGAGGCAAGCTCAGGCTGCGACCTCAGCACCAGACGAGGCCTGGGGACGCGGCGACAACTGGGGAGGAATACCCAGTAGCAACTCGCACGGAGACTGGCCTCTCTTGAGGCCACAGTGGCGGGTCCCTGGGGTCCCCGTCGTAACTCAAGAGGACCACGCTGCAACTCGAGAAAAACCAGAAGGTACTCCCTTGCAGGTGGAGTGAGGACCTTGCCCACTGCGGCGTCCCAGGGGAAATCACCCTTTCCCTCTTGGACCTCGAAATGCTCCTTCCACCTTTGTTGTGACCCAATAAGTTCCCTGCCCCTCCTGTCCCCACTCGAGAGGACCGCTGAGGGTCCTGCCGTGACTCAAGAGGAGCTCCATTTTCCCTTGCTCTGCTCCAGATGAGGGGCCCTTTCCCTGCTCCAACGGGAAAGGGTTCCTGGCTTGCCCCTCACATCCCAAGAGGAGGTCCTCACACCAGGCGAGTCCAGAGGAGCCTCAGCTCCTTTCCCCAAGAAAGGTGTCTGGTCACCTTTCCCCAAGAACCCCAAATGCCTCGTCCACCTCAGATGAACCTGACTACCCTGCACTGCCTGGACTGCCTCCCCGAGGCTCGACTGCCGACACACTGGCAGGTGTGATAGCCCTGGGGTACCTCGAGTGCAAGCCACAGATCCCTTTGTCCATTCGACGGAGAGCCGGGCACGGCTGCTGCACCCTGTAGTTAAGCGGCCCTGCACATCTATGGGAGAGACGAGGCCTGACTCCCCTGAGGGGGCTCCAGGGGAACCCCAATACCTACGTCAGCACTGCGAGGAAAGCTCAGGCTCCGGCCTCAGCACTAGACGAGGACTGAGGACCCAGCGACGACTGTGGAGGAATCCCTAGAGGAGCCTCGCAAAACGCACAGAGACTGGCCTCTCCACAGGGCACAAAGGCGAGTCCCTGGAGTCCCAGTTATAACACAAGATGACCCCGGGGCAACTCAAGAAAAAACAGAAGCTTCTCCTCTGCAGGCTGTGAGGCCCTTGTCCACGGCGGCATCTCAAGGGAATTCAGCCAGTCCCTGTTAGACCTCGAAAGGCTCCTTCATACCCTTGATGAGAACAAAGAAGTTCCCAGGCCCAACGTCCCCACTCGAGAGGAACCCCAAGGGTCCTGCCAAGACACAAGTGGAGCCCCGTTTTCCCCTACTGAGCTCCAGATGAGGGGCCCTTTCCCCGCTCCATCAGGAAAGGTTTTGCGGTGTTCCCCTCGCATTTCAAGAGGAGGTGCTCACACCTGGAGAGTCAGGAGGAGTCTCACAGGTTAGGCCACCATTCCCCAACACCCCCAAATGCCTCGTCCACTGCAGATGAACCTGACTGCCCTGCAGTTCCTCGATTTCCTACCCGAGGCTCGACTGCGGCATGTGATAGCCTTGGGGTAACTCCAGAGCAAGCCACAGATCCCTTCGTCCGCTCGACAGAGAGCCGGACATGGCTGCTGCACCCTGGAGTAAAGCGGCCCTGCACCTCAATGCGTGAGAAGAGGCCTGACTCCCCTGAGTGGGCTCCAGGGGAATGCCAAGACCTGCATCAGCAAGGCGAGGAAAGCTCAGGCTCCACCGTCAGCACTAGATGAGGACTGAGGACCTGGAGACAACTGTGGAGGAATCGCCAGAGGAGCCTTGCAACACGCTCAGAGACTGGCCTCTCCTCAGGGCACAGAGGCGAGTCCCTGGGGTCCCAGTTATAACTCAAGATGACCCCGGGGCAACTCAAGAAAAAACAGAAGCTTCTCCCCTGCAGGGGGTGTGAGGCAGTTGTCCGCAGCGGCGTCTCGGGGAAATTCAGCCCATCACTCTTGGATCTGGAAAGGCTCCTTCACACCATGCTGTGACCCAAGAAGTTTCCAGGCACAGACGTCCCCACTCGAGAGGAAGCCCAAGGGTCCCACCACGACTCAAGAGGAGATCCATTTTCCCATGCTCAGCTCCAGATGAGGGGCCGTTTACCTGCTCCATCAGGAATGGGTTCCCGGCTCTCCCCTTGCATCCCAAGAGGAGGCCCTCACACCAGGCGAGTCCAGAGGAGCCTCAGGCATCGGGTCATATTTCCCGAAGACCCGCAAATGCCTGGTCCACTCCACATGAATCTGACTGTCCTGCACTGCCTCGAATGTCACCCCAAGGCTCGACTCCGGCACACTCGCGCATTTGGTAGCCCTGGGGTACTTCGAGGTCAAGCAACTGATCTCTGCATCTGCTCGACAGGGACCAGGAAACTGTTGCTGCAGTTGGGGAGGAAAGTGGCTGTGCACATCTCCATGGGAGACGAGACCTGACTCCCCTGTAGGGGCTCCAGGGGAACCCCAAGACCTATGTCAGCATGGGCGAGGCAAGACATGCTCTGGCCTCAGCACCAGATGAGGACTGAGGACCCGGCGACATCTCGGGAGGAATCCTCAGAGATGCCCCTCAACTCGCATGGAGACTGGCCTCTCCTGAGGATACAGGGGATGGTCGCTGGGATCCCCATCGTAACTCAGGAGGACCCCACCGCAACTCAAGAAAAACCAGAAGCTACTCCCCTGCAGGGAGAGTCAGTCCCTTGTCTACTGCAGCATCTCGGGAGAAATCACTCCTTTCCCCTTGGACCTCGAAAGGCTCCTTCATACCCTTGTTGTGACATAGGAAGTCTCCCGCCCCAACCTTCCCCACTCGAGAGGAACCTCGAGGGTCCTGCCACGGCTCAAGAGGAGCCCCACTTTCCCCTGCTGATCTCCAGATGAGGCGCCCTTTCAACGTCCATTGGGAAAGAATTTCTGACACTCCCTTCGCATCCCAAGAGGTGGCCTCCCATCAGGAGAGTCAGGAGGAGCCTCAGGTGTCGATCACTACTCCCGAAGATCCCCAAATGCCTCGTACACTCCAGATGAACCTGACTGCCTGCACTGTTTCCACTGTCACCCCGAGACTCGACTCCCAACACACTGGCACATGAGACAGCCCTGGAGTACCTCGATGGCAAGCCACAGTTCCCTGTGTCTGCTTTACGGGGAGCCAGACACTGCCTCTGCAGTTGGGGAAGAAAGAGGCCATGCAAGTCTCCAGGCGAGAAGAGGCCTGACTCCCCTGTGGGAGATGCAGAGTAACCTCAAGACCTATGAAAGCATGAGTGAGGAAATTTCAGGCTCCGATCTCAGCACCAGACGAGGACTGAGGACCCGGCGATGACAGGGGAGGAATACCAGGAGGCACCTCGCAACTCGCACTGAGAATGGCCTCTCCTGAGGATACATGGTCGGGTCCCTGGGGTCCCTCTCGTAATTTGGGAGAACCCCGCCGCAACTCGAGAAAAACCGGAAGCATCTCCCCTGCAGGCGTGGTGTGGCCCTTGTCCACAAGGGCGTCTAAGGGAATTCAGCCCGTCCCTCAAAGACCTTGAAAGGCTCCTTCACACCCTTACTGTGACCCAAGATGTTCCCCGCCCCACTGTCCTCACTCGAGAGGAACCCCAAGGGTCCCGCCAAGACTCAAGAGGAGCCCCGTTTCCCCTGTTGATCTCCAGATGAGAGGCCCTTTCCATGCTGTAGGGAAAGGTTTTGTGGTGTTCCCCTCACATCCCAAGAGGAGGTGCTCACACCTGGAAAGTCGGGAGGACTCTCACAGTTTGGGACACCATTCCCCAAGACCCCCAAATGCCTCATTCACTTCAGATGAACCTGACTGCTCTGCACTGCCTCGACTGTAACCCCGAGGCTCAACTCTGGCACACTGGCACGTGTGACAAGCCTAGGGTCCCTTGAGCACAGCCATAGATCCCTGTATCCGCTCGACAGGGACCCAGACACTGTTACTTCAGTTGGGAAGGAAAGCGGCTTTGCACGTCTCCAGTGGAGACGAGGCCTGACTCCCCTCTGCGGTCTCCAGGGGAAGCCCAATACAAATGTCAGCATGGGCGAGGCAATCTCAGGCTGCAGCCTCAGCACCAGAAGGGGACTGAGGACTTGGTGCCACTGGGGAGGAATCCCCAGATGTGCCTCGCCCCTCGCACAGAGACTGGCCTATCCTGGGGCCAAAGGGGCGGATACCTGTGGTTCCCGTCATAACTCGAGAGGACCTTGCCACAACTCGAGAAAAACCAGAAGCTTCTGCCTTGCAGGCGGAGTGAGGCCTTCGTCCACTGCGGTGTCCCGGGGGAATCATCCGTTCCCTCTTGGACCACGAAATGGTCTTTCACACCCTTGCTGTGACCCAAGAAGTTCGCCGCCCCACACGTCCCCACGCGAGAGGACCACCGAGGGTCCCACAGCGACTAAAGAGGAGCTCCATTTTCCCATGCTCAGCTCCAGATGAGGGGCTCTTGCCTGCTCCATCAGGAAAGGGTTCCCGGCTCCCTCCTCGCATCCCAAGTGGAGGCACTCACACCAGGCGAGTCCAGAGAAGCCTCAGGCATCGGGTCACATTTCCACAAGACCCACAAATGCCTGGTCCACTCCAGATGAATTTAACTGTCCTGCACTGCCTCGACTGTCACCCCATGGCTCGACTCTGGCACATTGGCACGTGTGATAGCCTTGGGGTACCTTGAGGTCAAGCCACTGATCCCTGTATCAAATCGACAGGGACCCGGACACTGTTGCTGCAGTTGGGGAGGAAAACGGCCGTGCATGTCCCCAGGCGAGACGAGGTCTGACTCCCTTATGGGGGCTCCAGGGGAACCCTAAGGCATATGTCAGCATGGGCGAGGCAATAACAGGCTCCGGCCTCAGCACCAGATGAGGACTGAGGACCTGGCGACGTCTCGGGAGGAATCCCCACAGATGCCTCACCACTCGCAGGGAGACTGGCCTCTCCTGAGGCCACAGGAGAAGGTCCCTGGGGGCCCCGTTATAACTCGAGAGGACCCCGCCACCACTCGAGAAAAACCAGAAGCTTCTCCCCTGCAGGGAGGGAAAGTCCCTTGTCCGCTGCAGCAGCACGGGTGAAATCACCCCTTCCCTCTTGGACCTTGAAAGACTCCTTCATCCCCTTGTTGTGACCTAGGAAGTTCCCCGCCCCAACCGTCCCCACTCGAGAGGAACACCGAGGGTCCCACCACGACTCAAAAGGAGCCCCATTTTCCCCTGCTGAGATTCAGATTAGGGGTGTTTTCCCTGCTCCATCTGGAAAGGTTTTCTGGCATTCCCCTCGCATCTGAAGAGGTGGCCTCGCATCAGGAGAGTCAGGAGGAGCCTCAGGTGTCCGACCACCACTCCCCAAGATCCCCAAATGCCTCGTCCACTCCAGATGAACATGACTGCCCTGCACTGTCTTGACTGTAACCACGAGGCTCGACTCCCAAAATACTGGCATGTGAGACAGCCCTGGAGTACCTCGATGGCAGCCACAGATCCCTGTGTCCGCTTTACAGGGAGCCAGACACTGCCGCTGCAGCTGGGAAAAGTGGCCGTGCAAGTCTCCAGGGGAGAAGAGGCCTGACTTCCCTGTGGGGGCTCCAGAGTAACCTCAAGACCTATGAAAGCATGAGAAAGGAAAACTCAGGCTCTGACCTCAGCATCAGCCGAGGACTGAGGACCCGGCGATGACTGGGGAGGAATCCCCAGAGGCGCCTCGCAACTCGCTCTGAGAATGGCCTCTTCTGAGCATACAGGGGCGGGTCCCTGGGGTCCCCACCGTAACTCGAGAGGACCCCGCCGCAACTCGAGAAAAACGGGAAGCTTCTCCCCTGCAGGCGTGGTGTGGCCCTCGTCGGCAACAGCATCTCAGGGGAATTCACCCCATCCCTCTTTGACCTCGAAAGGCTCCTTCACACCCTTGCTGTGACCCAAGAAGTTCCCCGCCCCACCCATCCCCACTGGAGAGAAACCCCAAGGGACCCGCCAAGACTCAAGAGGAGCCAGGTTTGCCCCTGCTGAGCTCCAGATGAGGGGCCCTTTCCCTGTTCCATCAGGAAAGGTTTCGAGGTGTTCCCCTTGCATCCCAAGTAGTGGCCTCGCATCAGGAGAGTCAGGAGGATCCTCAGGTGTCCGACCACCACTCCCCAAGATCCCCAAATGCCTCGTCCACTCCAGATGAACCTGACTACCCTGCACTGTCTCGACTGTCACACCGAGGCTTGACTCCTGACACACTGGCACGTGAGACAGCCCTGGGGAACCTCGATGGCAAGCCACTAATCCCTGTGTCCGCTTGACAGGGAACAGGACACTGCCACTGCAGTTGGGGAAGAAAGGGGCCGTGCAAGTCTCCAGGCGAGACGAGGCCTGACTCCCCTGTGGAGGCTCCAGAGTAACCTCTAGACCTATGAAAGCATGAGTGAGGAAATCTCAGGCTCCGACCTCAGCACCAGACAAGCACTGATGACCCGGTGATGACTGGGAGGGTATCCCCAGAGATGTCGCGTACTCTCACTGAGACTGGCCTCTCCTGAGGATACAGAGGCAGGTCCCTGGAGTTCACTTTGTACTTCGAGAGGGCCCCGCCGCAACTCTAGGAAAACCGAAGCTTCTCCCTTGCAAGCGTGGTGTGGCCTTTGTCCACAATGGCATCTCAGGTGAATTCACCCCATTCATCATAAACCTCGAAAGGCACCTTCACATTCTTGCTGTGACCCAAGAAGTTCCTCGCCCCAACCGCCCCCACTCGATAGGATTGCCGAGGATCTCACCGTGGCTCACGAGGAGCTCCATTTAACCCTACTCAGTTCCAGATGAGGCACCCTTTCTCTGCTCCATTGGGAAAGGGTTCCCTGCTCTCCCCTCACATCCCAAGAGGAGGCCCTCACACCAGGCTAGTCCAGAGGAGCCTCAGGCCTCTGGTCACCTTTCCCAAGAACCCCAAATGCCTGGTCCACTCCAGATGAACCTGACTGCCCTGCACTGCCTCGACTGCCTCCTCGAGGTTCGACTGCTGACACACTAGCACTTGTGACAGGACTGGGGTACCATGTGGGCAAGCCACAGATCCCTTTGTCCGTTCAACGGAGAGCCGGACACAGCTGCTGCACCCTGGAGTAAAGTGGCCCTGCACTTCTATGGGCAAGACGAGGCCTGACTCCCCTGAGGGGGATCCAGGGGAACCCCAAGACCTACATAGGCAAGGGTGAGGAAAGCTCAGGCTCCGGTCTCAGCACCAGATTGGGACTGAGGACTTGGCGCCACTGGGGAAGAATTCCCAGATGTTCCTCACCCCTCGCACGGAGACTGTCCTCTCCTTGGACAACAGGGGTGGGTTCCTGGGGCCCCGTCGTAACTTGAGAGGACACCTCCACAACTCTAAAAAACCAGACATTCCCCTGCAGGTGGGAGAGGCCCTTGTCCGATGTGGAATCTCGGGGGAATTCACCACTTCCCTCTTGGACCTGGGAAGGCCCCTTTACACACTTGCTCTGACCCAAGATGTTCCCCTCCCCACCCATCCCCACTCGAGAGGAACCCCGAGGGTCCCTCCAAGACTCAAGAGGAGCCCCATTTTCCCCTGCTGAGCTCCAGATGAGGGGCCCTTTCCCTGCTCCGTCGGGAAACGTTTTGTGGTGTTTCCCACGCATCCCAAGAGGAGGTGCTCACACCTGGAGAGTCGAGAGGAGTCTCACAGATTGGACCACCATTCCCCAAGACCCCCAAATGCCTCGCCCATTCCAGATGAACCTGACTGCCCTGAACTGCCTCGACTGTCACCCCGAGGCTCGAATTCGGAACACTGGCACCTTTGACAGCCCTGGGGTACCTCTAGGGCAAGACACAGATCCCTGTATCCCCTCGACAGGGACCCAGACACTGTTGCTGCAGTTGGCGAGGAAAGCGGCCATGCATGTCTCCAAGCAAGACAAGGCCTGACTCCCCTGTGGGGGCTCCAGGGGAAACCCAAGACCTATGTCAGCATGGGCGAGGCAAGCTCAGACTCCAGCTTCAGGAGCAGACCAGGACTGAGGACCCTACGACGACTGGTGATAAACCCCAGAGGCACTTCACAAATCCCTCGGAGACTGTCCTCTCCTGTGGCCACAAGGGCGGGTGTCTGGGGTCTTCTGTCATAACTCGAGAGAACCCTACCGGCACTCGAGAAAAACCAGTAACTTCTTCCCTGCAAGTGGAGTGAGGCCCTTGTCCATGGGGGCATCTCGAGGGAAATCACCCCTTCCCTCCTTGACCTCGAAAGCCTCCTTCACACCCTTGCTGTGACAAAAGAAGTTCCCGCCCCACCAGTCCCCACTTGAGAGGAACCCCGAGCGTACGGCAAAGACTCAAGAGGAGCCCCGTTTTCCCCTGCTGAGCTCCAGGTGACCGGCCCTTTCCCTGCTCCTTTGGAAAAGTGTTCACAGCTTTCCCCTGGCATCCCAAGAAGAAGTGCTCGAACGAGGAGAGACAGGACAAGCCTCAGGAGTCGGTCCATCATTCACAAGAAACCAAATGCTTCATTCATTCCTGATGAACCACACTGCCCTGCACTGCATCAACTGTCACCCCGAGACTCGACTCTTGACACACTGGGAAGAATGACAGCCCTGGGGTACCTTGAGGGCAAGCCACAGATCCCTTTGTCCCCTCCAAGGGGTGCTGGACACTTCTGCTGCAGATGAGGAGGAAAGCTGTTGTGCACGTCTCCAGGTGAGCCGAGGCCTGACTCCTCTGTGGGAGCTCCAGGGGAACCCCAAGACCTAGGTCAGCATGGGCGAGGCAAGCTCCGGCTCTGGCCTCAGCACCAGATGAGGCCTGGGGACCCGGAGAGGGCTGGAGAGGAATACCCAGTGGCAACTCCCACAGAGACTGGCCTCTCCTGAGGATACAGGGGCGGGTCCCTGTGGTCTCCATCGTAACTCGAGAGGACCCCGGCGCAATTCTAGAAAAACCAGAAGCTTCTCCCTTGCAGGCGGAGTGAGGCCCTTGTCCACTGTGTCATCCCAGAGGAAATCACCGGTTTCTTTTGGACCTCGAAATGCTCCTTCACACCATTGCTGTGACCCAAGAAGTTCCCTGCCCCACTCGTCTCCACTCAAGAGGACCATAGAGGGTCCTGCTGGAACTCAAGAGGAGCTCCATGTTCACATGCTAAGCTCCAGATGACGGGTCCTTTCCCTGCTCCATCGGAAAGGGTTCCCGGCTCTCCCCTCGCATTCCAAGAGGACGCCTTCACACCAGGCGAGTCCAGAGGAGGCTCAGGTGTCTGGTCACCTTTCCCCAAGAACCCCAAATGCCTCGTCCACTCCAGATGAACCTGACTGCCTTAAACTGCCTCAACTGCCTCCTCGAGGCTCGACTGCCGACAACATGGCACGTGTTATAGCTCTGGGGTACCTCAAGGGCAAGCCACAGATCCCTTTGTCCGCTCGATGGAGAGTCAGACATGGCTGCTGCACCCTGGAGAAAAGTGGCCCTGCACGTCTATGGGCGAGACGAGGCCTGACTCCCCTAAGGGGGCTCCAGGGGAACCCTAAGACCTATGACAGCACTGCGAGGAAAGCTCATGCTCCAGCCTCAGCACTAGAAGAGGACTGAGGACCCGGTGATGACTGTGGAGGAATCCCCAGAGGAGCCTCGCAACACGCACAGGGACTGGCATCTCCTCAGGGCAAAGAGGCGAGTCCCTGGGGTCCCAGTTATAACTCAAGATGACCCCGGGGCAACTCAAGAAAAAACAGAAGCTTCTCCCCTGCAGGTGGTGTGATGCCCTTGTCCGTGGTGGCGTCTCAGGGGAATTCAGCCCATCCCTCTTGGACTTTGAAAGGCTCCATCACACCCTTGCTGTGACCCAAGTATTTCTCAGGCCCACACTTCCCCACTCGAGAGGAACCCCAAGGGTCCCACCACGACTCAAGAGGAACCTCGTTTTCCCCTGCTGAGCTCCAAATGAGGGGCCCTTACCCTGCTCCATTGGGAAAGGTTTTTCAGTGCTCTGCTCCCATCCCAAAATGTGGCATTGCATCAGGAGATTCGAGAGGAGCTTCAGGTGTCCCACCACCATTCCCCAAGATCCCCTAATGCCTAGTCCACTCCAGATGAACCTGACTGCCCTGAACTGTCTTGACTGTCATTCTGAGGTGCGACTACTGACACACTGGCACATGAGACAGCCCTGTGGTACCTCGATGGCAAGAAACAGATCCCTGTATCCGCTAGACGGGGAGTCGGTCACTGCAGTTGCAGTTGGGGAAGAAAGAGGCCATGCAAGTCTCCAGGGAGATGAGGCCTGACTCCCTGTGGGGGCTCCAGAGTAACCTCAAGACCTATGAAAGCATGAGCGAGTAAATCTCAGGCTCCTGCCTCAGCACCAGACGAGGATTATGGACCCGGCAACATCTGACAAGGAATCCCCAGAGGTGCCTCCCAACTCGCATGGAGACGGGCCTCTCCTGACACCACAGCGGCGAGTCCCTGGGGTCCCCGTTGTAACTCAAGAGTACCCCGCTGCAACTCGAGAAAAACCAGAAGCTTCTCCTCTGAAGGGATGGTGAGTCCCTTGTCCACTGCAGCATCTCGGGGAAGTCAGTCCTTCCCTCTTGGCCCTCGAAAGGCTCCTTCATCCCCTTGTTGTGACCTAGGAAATTCCCCACCTCACCCGTCCCCACTGGAAAGGAACCCCGAGGGTCTCACCAAGATTCAAGAGGAGTCCCGTTTTCCCCTGCTCAGCTCCAGATGAGGGGCCCTTTCTCTGCTCCATCGGGAAAGGTTTCCCGGTGTTCCTCTCACATGTCAAGAGGAGGTGCTGGCACCTTGAGACTCGGGAGGAGTCTCACAGTTTGGGCCACCATTGCCCAAGACCCCCAAATGCCTCGTCCACTCCAGATGAATCTGATTGCCCTGCACTGCCTCGACTGTCACCCCGAGGCTCGATTCCGACACATAGGCACGATTGATAGCCCTGGGGTGCCTCGAGTGTAAGCCTCTGACCCATATATCCCCTCGACAGGGACCCGGACACTGTTGATGCAGTTGGGGAAGAAAGCGGCTGTGCATGTCTCCAGGCGAGACAAGGCCTGACTCCCCTGTGGGTGCTCCTGGGGAATCCCAAGACCTATGTCAGCATGGGCGAGGCAAGCACAGGCTCCGGCCTGAGCAACAGATGAGGACTGAGGACCCAGCGATGTCTGGGGAGCAATCCCCAGAGGCGCCTTACAACTCGCACTGAGAATGGCCTCTCCTGAGGATACAGGGGCGGGTTCCTGGGGTCCTCGTCGTAAGTCGAGAGCACCCCGCCGCAACTCGAGAAAAACCAGAAGCTTCTCCCCTGCAAGCGTGGTGTGGCCCTTGTCCACAACGGCATCTCAGGGGAATTCACGCCGTCCCTCATGGACCTCGAAAGGCTCCTTCACACCCTTGCTGTGACCCAAGAAGTTCACTGCCCCACCCGTCCCCACTCGAGAGGAACCCCAAGGGTCCCACCAAGACTCAAGAGGAGCCCCTTTTTCATCTGCTGAGCTCCAGATTAGGGGCCCTTTCCCTGCTCTGTTGGGAAAGGTTTCGCAGTGTTCCCCTTGCATCCGAAGAGGAGGTGCTCACACCTGGAAAGTCGGGAAGACTCTCACAGGTTGGGCCACTATTCCCCAATACCCCCAAATGCCTTGTCCAATTCAGATGAACCTGACTGCCCTGAACTGCCTCGACTGCAACCCCGAGGCTCGACTCTGGCACACTGGCACATGTGACAGCCCTAGGGTACCTCGAGCCCAAGCCATAGATCCCTGTATCCGCTCAACAGGGACCCAGACACTGTTACTTCAGTTGGGAAGGAAAGCGGCTTTGCACGTCTCCAGTGGAGACGAGGCCTGACTCCCCTCTGCGGGCTCCAGGGGAAGCCCAATACAAATGTCAGCATGGGCAAGGCAATCTCAGGCTGCAGCCTCAGCACCAGAAGGGGACTGAGGACTTGGCACCACTGGGGAGGAATCCCCAGATGTGCCTCGCCCCTTGCACGGAGACTGGCCTATCCTGGGGCCACAAGGGCGGATCCCTGTGGTCCCCGTCATAACTCGAGAGGACCCTGCCACAACTCGAGAAAAACCAGAAGCTTCAGCCTTGCAGGCGGAGTGAGGCCCTTGTCCACTGCGGCATCCCAGGGAAAATCACCCGTTCCTTCATGGACCTTGAAATGCTCTTTCACACCCTTGCTGTGACCCAAGAAGTTCACCGCCCCACACGTCCCCATGCAAGAGGACCGCTGATGGTCCCACCGCGACTCAAGAGGAGCTCCATTTTCCCATGCTCAGTTCCAGATGCGGGGCCCTTTCCCTGCTCCATCGAGAAAGTGTTCCCGGTTCCCTCCTCGCGTCCCAAGAGGAGGCACTCACTCCAGGCGAGTCCAGAGAAGCCTCAGGCGTCGGGTCACATTTCAACAAGACCCCCAAATGCCTGGGCCACTTGAGATGAATCTGACTGTCCTGCACTGCCTCGGCTGTCACCTCGAGGCTCTACTCCGGCACAAGGGCACGTGTGATAGCCTTGGGGTACCTCGAGGTCAAGCCACTGATCCCTGTATCCGCTTGACAGGGACCCGGACACTGTTGCTACAGTTGGGGAGGAAAGCGGCTGTGCACGTCCCCGAGTGAGACCAGGCCTGTCTCCCCTATGGGGGTTCCAGGGGAACCCCAAGACCTATGAGGGCATGGGCGAGGCAAGCACAGGCTCCGGGCTCAGCACCAGGCGAGGACTGAGGACCCGTCCTTGTCTCGGGAGGAATCCCCACAGGTGCCTCGCAACTCCCATGGAGACTGGCCTCTCCTGAGGCCACAGGGGTGGGTCCCTGGGGTCCCCATGGTAACTCGAAATCACCTCGCCACAACTTGTGAAAAACCGGAAGCTTCTCTTTTGCAGGGAGGGTGACTCCCTTGTCCACTGCAGCATCTCGGGGGAAATCACCCCTTCCCTCTTGGACCTCGAAAGGCTCCTTCATACCCTTGTTGTGACCTAGGAAGCACCCTGCCCCAACCATCCCCACTTGAGAGGAACCCCGAGTGTCTCACCGCAACTCAAGAGGAGCCCCGTTTTCCCCTGCTGAGCTCCAGATGAGGGGCCCTTACCTACTTCATCAGGAAAGGTTTTCTGGCACTTCCCTCGCATCCCAAGAGGTAGCCTCGTATCAGGAGAGACAGGAGGAGCCTCAGGTGTCCAACCACCACTCGACAAAATCCCCAAATGCTTCGGCCACTCCAGATGAACATGACTGCTTTGCACTATCTCAACTGTCACCCCGAGGCTCAACTCCCAACACACTGGCACGTGAGACAGCCCTGGAGTACCTCGATGGCAAGCCACAGATCCCTGTGTCCGCTTTACGGGGAGCCAGACACTGCCACTGCAGTTGGGGAAGAAAGAGGCCATGCAAGTCTCCAGGCGACAGGTGGCCTGACTCCCCTGTGGGGGCTCCAGAGTAACCTCAAGACCTATGAAAGCATGGGCGAGGAAATTTCAGGCTCTGACCTCAGCACCGGACAAGGACTGAGAACTCGGTGATGACTGAGGAGGAATCCCCAGAGGCGCCTTGCAACTCGCAATGAGAATGGCCTCTCCTGAGGATACAGGGGCAGGTCCCTGGGGTCCCCAACGTAATTTGAGAGGACCCCGTCGCAACTCGAGAAAAACCAAAAGCTTCTCCCCTGCAGGCGTGGTGTGGCCCTTGTCCACAACGGCATATCAGGAGATGTTACCCCGTCCCTTGTGGACCTCGAACGGCTTCTTCACACCCTTGCTGTGACCCAAGAAGTTCCTCGTCTCACCCGTCCCCACTCTAGAGGAACCCCAAGGTTCCCGCTGTGACTCAAGAGGAGCTTCATTTTCCCATGCTCAGCTCCAGATGAGGGGCCCTTTCACTGCTCCATCGGGAAAGGGTTCCCAGTTCTCCCCTCACATCCCAAGAGGAGGCACACACACCAGGCGAGTCCAGAGGAGCCTTAGGCCTCTGGTCACCTTTCCCCAAGAACCCCAAATGCCTCGACCACTGCAGATGAACCTGACTGCACTGCACTTCCTCGACTTCCTACACGAGGCTCGACTGTGGACACCGTGGCACATGTGATAGCCCTGGGGCAATTCCAGGGCAAGCCACAGATCCCTTTGTCCGTTCGACAGAGAGCAGGACATGACTGCTGCACCCTAGAGTAAAGTGGCCCTGCACCTCTATGCACGAGAAGAGGCCTGACTCCCCTGACTGGGCTCCAGGGGAACCCCAAGACCTACATCAGCAAGGCGAGGAAAGCTCAGGCTCCGCCCTCAGCACTAGATGAGGACTGAGGACCCGGCGACCACTATGGAGGAATCCCCAGAGGAGCCTCGCAAAACGCACAGAGACTGGCTGTCCTCTCCTCAGGGCACAGAGGCAAGTCCCTGGGGTCCCAGTTATAACTCAAGATGACCCCGGGGCAACTCAAGAAAAAACAGAAGCCTCTCCCCTGCAGGTGGTGTGAGGCCCTTGTCCGTGGCGGTGTCTCGGGGGAATTCAGCCCGTCACTCTTGGACCTGGAAAGGGTCCTTCACACCCTTGCTGTGACCCAAGAAGTTCTCAGGTGCACACATCCCCACTCGAGAGGAACCCCGAGGGACCTGCCGTGACTCAAAAGGAGATTCATTTTCCCATGCTCAGCTCCAGATGAGGGGCCCTTTTCCTGCTCCATCGGGAAAGGGTTCCCGGCTCTCCCCTTGCATCCCAAGAGGAGGCCCTCACACCAGGAGAGTCCAGAGTATCCTCAGGCGTCGGGTCACAGTTTCCCAAGACCCGCAAATGCCTGGTCCACTCAAGATGAAACTGACTGTCCTGCACTGCCTCGAATGTTACCCCGAGGCTCGACTCCTGCACACTGGCACGTTTGATAGCCCTGGGGTACCTCAAGGGCAAGCCACTGATCCCTGAATCCGCAAAGCTGGGACCCGGACACTGTTGCTGCATTTGGGGAGGAAAGCGGCTGGGCACGTTTCCAGGGGAGATGAGACCTGATTCCCCTGTGGGGGCTCCTGGAGAACCCCAAGACCTATGTCAGCATGGGCGAGGCAAGCACAGGCTCCGGCCTCAGCTCCAGAAGAGGACTGAGGACCCGGCAACGTCTTGGGAGGAATCCTCAGAGGTGACCGACAACTCGCCTGGACACTGATTCTCCTGAGGATACAGGGGCGTGTCCCTGGGGTCCCCGTTGTAAATCGAGAGGACCCCGCCGCAACTCGAGAAATACAAGAAGCTTCTCCCCTGTAGGGAGGGTGAGTCCCTTGTCCGCTGCAGCATCTCAGGGGAAATCACCACTTCCCTCTTGGACCTCGAAAGGCTACTTCATACCCTTGTTGTGACCTAGGAAGTTCCCTGCCCCAACCGTCCCCACTCGAGAGGAACCCCAAGGGTCCTGCCATGACTCAAGAGAAGCCCCGTTTCCCCTGCTGAGCTCCAGATGAGGGGAACTTTCCCTGCTCCAACGGGAAAGGATTTCCGGTGCTCCCCTCCCATCCGAAGAGGTGGCATCGCATCAGGAGTGTAGGGAGGAGCAGCAATGCCCGACCACCACGCCCCAAGACACCCAAATGCCTCGTCTACTCCAGATGAACATGATTGCCCTGCACTGTCTCGACTGTCACCCTGAGGCTCGACTCCCAACACACTGGCACGTGAGACAGCCCTGGAGTACCTCGATGGCAAGCCACAGATCCCTGTGTCCACTTTACGGGGAGCCGGACACTGCGGCTGCAGTTGGGGAAGAAAGAGGCCGTGCAAGTCTCCAGGAGAGAAGAGGCCTGACTCCCCTGTGGGGGCTCCAGAGTAACCTCAAGACCTATGAAAGCATGAGCTAGGAAATCTTAGGCTCCGACCTCAGCACCAGACGAGGACTGAGGACCCTGCGATGACTGGGGAGGAATCCCCAGAGGCACCTCGCAACTGGCACTGAGAATGGCCTCTCCTGAGGATACAGGGGTGGGTCCCTGGGGTCCCCATCGTAACTCGAGAGGACCCCGTTGCAACTCAAGAAAAACCGGAAGCTTCTCCCCTGCAAGCGTGGTGTGGCCCTTGTCCAGAACGGCATCTCAGGGGAATTCACGCCGTCCCTCGTGGACCTCGAAAGGCTCCTTCACACCCTACCCTTGCTGTGACCCAAGAAGTTCACTGCTCCACCCATCCCCACTCGAAAGGAACCCCGAGGGTCCCACCAAGACTCAAGAGGAGCCACGTTTTCCCCTGCTGAGCTCCAGATGAGGGGCCCTTGTTCTGTTCCATCAGGAAAGGTTTTGCGGTGTTCCCCTCGCATCCCAAGAGGAGGTGCTCGCACCTGGAAAGTCGGGAAGACTCTCACAGGTTGGGCCATCATTCCCCAAGACCCCAAATTCCTCGTCCAATTCAGATGAACCTGACTGCCCTGCACTGCCTCGACTGCAACCCCGAGGCTCCACTCCGGCACACTGGCACGTGTGACAGCCCTAGGGTACCTCGAGCGCAAGCCATAGATCCCTGTATCCGCTCGACAGGGACCCAGACACTGTTACTGCAGTTGGGAAGGAAAGCAGCTGTGCACATCTCCAGTGGAGACGAGGCCTGACTCCCCTCTGCGGGCTCCAGGGAAAGCCCAATACATAGGCGAGGCAATCTCAGGCTGCAGCCTCAGCACCAGAAGGGGACTTGGCGCCACTGGGGAGGAATCCCCAGATGTGCCTCGCCCCTCACATGGAGACTGGCCTATTCTGCAGCCAAATGGGTGGATCCCTGTGGTCCCCATTATAACTCGAGAGGACCCCGCCACAACTCGTGAAAAACCAGAGGCTTCACACTTGCAGGGGGAGTGAGGCCCTTGTCCACTGCAGAGTCCCGGGGGAAATCACCCCTTCCCTCTTGGACCTCGAAAGGCTCCTTCATACTCTGTTGTGACCTAGGAAATTCCCCGCCCCAACCGTCCCATTCGAAAGGAACTCCGAGGATCCCGCCCCGACTCAAGAGGAGCCCCGTTTTCCCCTGCTGAGCTCCAGATGAGGGGCCCTTTCCCTGCTCCATCGGGAAAGGTTCCCCTTGCATCCCAAGAGGTGGCCTCGCATCAGAAGAGTAGGGAGGAGCCTCAGGTGTCCGACCACCACTCCCCAAGATCCCCAAATGCCTCGTCCAATCCACATGAACATGACTGTCCTGCCCTGTCTTGACTGTCACCCCGAAGATCAACACCCTACAGACTGGAACGTCAGACAGCCCTGGAATACCTCGATGGCAAGCCACAGATCCCTGTGTCCACTTTACGGGGAGCCGGACACTGCGGCTGCATTTGGGCAAGAAAATGGCCGTGCAAGTCTCCAGGTGAGAGGTGGCCTGACCCCCCGTGGGGGCTCCAGAGTAACCTCAAGATCTATGAAAGCATGAGCGAGAAAATCTCAGGCTCCGAACTCAGCAACAGATGAGGACTGAGGACCCGGGGATGACTGGGGAGGAATCCCCAGAGGAGCCTCACAACACGCACTGAGAATGGCCTCTCCTGAGGATACAGGGGTGGTTCCCTGGGGTCCCTGTGGTAACTCGAGAGGACCCCGCCACAACTCGAGGAAAACCAGAAGCTTTTCCCCTGTAGGGAGCGTGAGTCCCTTGTCCGCTGCCGCATCTCAGGAGAAATCACCCCTATCCTCTTGGACTTCGAAAGGCTCCTTCGTAACCTTGTTGTGACCTAGGAAGTTCCCCGCCCCAACTGTCCCCACTCGAGAGGAACCCCAAGGGTCCTGCCATGACTCAAGAGGAACCCCGTTTCTCCTGCTGAGCTCCAGATGAGGGGCCCTTTCCCTGCTCCATCGGGAAAGGTTTTCCGGTGCTCCCCTCCCATCCCAAGAGGTGGCCTCACATCAGGAGAGAAGGGAGGAGCCTCAGGTGCCTGACCACCACGCCCCAAGACCCCCTAATGCCTCGTCCACTCCAGATGAACATGACTGCCCTGCACTGTCTCGACTGTCACCCTAAGGCTCGACTCCCAACACACTGGCATGGGAGACAGCCCTGGAGTACCTCTATGGCAAGACACAGATCCCTATGTTCCCTTTACGGCGAGCCAGGCACTGCCACTGCAGATGTGGAAGAAAAGGGCCGTGCAAGTCTCCAGGCGAGAGGAGGCCTGACTCCCCTATGGGGGCTCCAGAGTAACCTCAAGACCTATGAAAGCATGAGCTAGGAAATCTTAGGCTTCGACCTCAGCATCAGACGAGGACTGAGGACTCGGCAATGACTGGGGAGGAATCCCCAGAGGCGCCTCACAACTTGCACTGAGAATGGCCTCTCCTGAGGATACAGGGGTGGGTCCCTGGGGTCCCCGTCGTAACTCGAGAGGACCCCATCGCAACTCGAGAAAAACCGGAAGCTTCTCCCCTGCAAGCGTGGTGTGGCCCTTGTCCACAACGTCATCACAGGGGAATTCACGCCGTCCCTCATGGACCTCGAAAGATTCCTTTACACCCTTGCTGTGACCCAAGAAGTTCACTGCCCCACCCGTCCCCACTCGAAAGGAACCCCGAGGGTCCCACCAAGACTCAAGAGGAGCCCCGTTTTCCCCTGCTGAGCTCCGGATGAGGGTCCCTTTCCCTGCTCCGTCGGGAAAGGTTTTGCAGTGTTCCCCTCACATCCCAAGAGGACGTGCTCGCACCTGGAAAGTCGGGAGGAGTCTCACAGTTTGGGACACCATTCCCCAAGACCCCCAAATGCCTTGACCACCTCAGATGAACCTGACTGCCCTGCACTGCCTAGACTGTAACCCCGAGGCTCCACTCCGGCAACTGGCACGTGTGACACCCCTAGGGTCCCTCGAGAGGAAGCCATAGATCCCTGTATCCGCTCGACAGGGACCCAGACACTGTTACTGCAGTCGGGAAGGAAAGCGCCATGCACGTCTCCAGTGGAGACGAGGCCTGACTCCCCTCTGCGGGCTCCAGGGGAAGCCCAATACAAATGTCAGCATGGGCGAGGCAATCTCAGGCTGCATCCTCAGCACCATAAGGGGACTGAGGACTTGGCGCCACTGGGGAGGAATCCCCAGATGTGCCTCGCCCTTCGCACGGAGACTGGCCTATCCTTGGGCCAAAGGGGGAGATCCCTGTGGTCCCCGTCATAACTCGAGAGGACCCTGCCACAACTCGAGAAAAAACAGAAGCTTCAGCCTTGCAGGCGGAGTGAAGCCCTTGTCCGCTGCGGTGTCCCAGGAGAAATCATCTGTTTCCTCTTGGACCCTGAAATGCTCTTTCACACCCTTGCTGTGACCCAAGAAGTTCACCGCCCCACACGTCCCCACGCAAGAGGACCTCGGAGAGTCCCAGCGAGACTCAAGAGGAGCTCCATTTTCCCATGCTCAGCTCCAGATGAGGGGCCCTTTCCCTGCTCTGTTGGGAAAGAGTTCCCGGCTCCCTCCTCGCATTCCAAGAGGAGGGACGCACACCAGGCGAGTCCAGAGAAGCCTCAGGGGTCGGGTCACACTTCAGCAAGACCCCCAAATGCCTGGTCCACTCCAGATGAATCTGACTGTCCTGCACTCCCTCGAATGTCACCCCGACGATCGACTCTGGCACACTGGCACGTGTGATAGCCCTGGGGTATCTCGAGGTCAAGCCACTGATCCCTGTATCCACTCGACAGGGACCTGAACACTGTTGCTGCAGTTGGGGAGGAAAGCGGCTGGCCACGTCCCCAGGTGAGACAAGGCCTGACTCCCCTATGGGGGCTCCAGGGGAACCCCAAGACCTATGTCAGCATGAGCGAGGCAAGCACAGGCTCCGGCCTCAGCACCAAATGAGGACTGAGGACCCAGCAACATCTCGGGAGGAATTTTCACAGGTGCCGAGCAACTTGAATGGAGACTGGCCTCTCCTGATTCCACAGCAGCAGGTACCTGGGGTCCCCATCGTAACTCGAGAGGACCCCGCCACAACTCGAGAAAACCAGAAGCTTCTCCTCTGCAGGGAGGGTGAGTCCCTTGTCTGCTGCAGCATCTCGGGGGAAATCACCCCTTCCCTCTTGGACCTTGAAAGGCTCCTTTATACCCTTGTTGTGACCTAGGAAGTTCACCGCTCCAACCGTCCCCAATCAAGAGGAACCCTGAGGGTCCCGCCACGACTCAAGAGGAGCCCCGTTTTCCCCTGCTGAGCTCCAGATGAGGGGTCCTTTCCCTGCTCCATCGGGAAAGGTTTTCCGGTGCTCCCCTCACATCCCAAGAGGTGGCTTCACATCAGGAGAGTCGGGAGAAGCCACAGGTGTCTGACCACCACACCGCCAGATCCCCAAATGCCTCGTCCACTCCAAATGAACCTGACTGCCCTGCAGTGTCTCGACTGTCACCCCAAGGCTCGACTCCCAACACACTGGCACGTGAGACAGCCCTGGAGTACCTCGATGGCAAGCCACAGATCCCTGTGTCCACTTTACGGGGAGCCGGTCACTGTCGCTGCAGTTGGGGAAGAAAGAGGCCGTGCAAGACTCCAGGCGAGAGGAGGACTGACTCCTCTGTGGGGGCTCCAGAGTAACCTCAAGACCTATGAAAGCATGAGCGAGAAAATCTCAGGCTCCAACCTCAGCACCAGAGGAGGACTCAGGACCCGGCAATGACTGGGGAGTAATCCCCAAAGCCGCCTCGCAACTCGCACTGAGAATGGCCTCTCCTGAGAATACAGGGGCGGGTCCCTGAGTCATCACCGTGTCTTCAGTCCTCGTCTGGTGCTGAGGCCGGAGCCTGAGCTTTCCTTGCCCACCCGTGCTGACATAGGTCTTGTGGTTTCCCTGCAGCCCCCACAGGGGAGTCAGGCCTAGTCTCGCCTGGAGATTTGCACGGCCACTTTCATCCCCAGCTGTAGCAGCGCTGTCTTGCTCCCTGTCCAGCGGACACAAGGGATCTGTGGCTTGCACTGGAGGTACCCCAGGGCTGTCACACATGCCAGTGTGTCGGGAGTCGAGCCTCGGGGTGACAGTCGAGGCAGTGCAGGGCAGTCAGGTGCATCTGGATTGGACGAGGCATTTGGGTGTTTTGGGGAATGGTGGCCCGACCCCTGAGGCTCCTCCCAACTCTCTTGTTGAGATGCCTCGGGATGAGAGGGGAGCGCCGGGAACCCTTTCCTGATGGAGAAGGAAAAGGGCCCCTCATCTGGAGCTGAGCTTGGGAAAACGGTGCTCTACGTGAGTTGCGGCAGGACCCTCGAGGTTCCTCTCGAGTGGGGTCGGGTGGAGCGGTTAACTTCTTGGGTCACATCAAGGGTGTGAAGGAGCCTTTTGAGGTCCAAGTGGGAAGGAGGAATTTCCCCCTAGACGCCAAAGCTGACAAGGGCCTCATCAAGCCAGCAGGGGAGAAACTCCAGTTTTTCTCGAGTTGCGGCCAGGTCCTCTCAAGTTATGTCGGGGACTTGAGTGACCCGCCCCTATGGCCTCAGGAGAGGCCAGTCTCTGTGCGAGCTGCGAGGCACCTCAGGGGCGCCTCGCAACTCGCACTGAAAATGGCCTCTCCTGAGGATACAGGGGCGGGTCCCTGAGTCATCGCTGTGTCTTCAGTCCTCTTCTGGTGCTGAGGCCGGAGACTGGCTTGGGGTACCCCTGGAACCCACACAGGGGAGTCAGGCCTCATCTTGCCTGGAGACGTGCAAAGCCTCTTTCCTCCCCAGCTGCAGCAGCAGTGTCCAGCTCCCTGTTCAACGGACCAGGGATCTGTGTCTTGCCCTCGACTTACCCCAGAACTTCCACACGTGCGAGTGTGTCGGGAGTCGAGCCTCGGGGTGACAGTCGAAGCAGTGCAGGGCAGTCAGGTTCACCTGGAGTGGACCAGGCACTTGGGCGTTTTGGCGTTTGGTGGCCCGAACCCAGAGGCTCCTTCCGACTCTCCTGGTGGTAGTACCTCCTCTTGGAATGTGAGGGGAGCAGCGGGAAACCTTTCCCAACGGAGCAGGTAAAGGGCCCCTCATCTGGAAATGAGCAGGAGAAAACGGGGCTCCTCTTGAGATGCGGCAGGACACTCGGATTTCCACTCGAATGGGGATGGATGGGGCGAGAAAATTCTTGGGTCACAGCAAGGCTGTGAAGGAGCCTTTTGAGGTCCAAGAGGGAAGAGTTGATTTCACAAGAGACACCGCAGCGGACAAGAGCTTCACCCCGCCTGCAGGGTAGAAGCTTCTGCTTTTTCACAAATTGTGGCGGCGTCCTCTCGAGTTACGATGGGGACCCCAGGGACCAGCCCCTGTGACCTCAGGAGAGGCCAGTCTCCATGCGAGTTGCAAACACCTCTGGGGATTCCAATCCTCTCATCGCCAGCTCCTCAGTGCTCGTCTAGTGCTGAGGCCGGAGCCTAAGCATGCCTTGCCCGGGCTGACATAGGTCTTGGGGTTCTCCTGGAGCTGCCAAAAGAGAGTCAGACCTAGTCTCGCCTGGAGACATGCACTGCCACTTACCTCCCCAGCTGCAAGAGCAGTGTCCAGCTCCCCGTCGAGCAGACACAGGGATTTGTGGCTTACCCTCAAGGTACCCCAGGGCTGTCACACGTGCCAGTGTGTCAGGAGTCGAGCCACGGGGTGACAGCCAACAGTGCACGGCAGTCTTGTTCATCTAGAGTGGACGAGGCATTTGGCGGTCTTGGGGAATGGTGGCCCAACCCCTGAGGCTCCTCCCGACTCTCATAGTGCGAGTACCTCCTCTTGGGATGTGAGGGGAGCGCCTGAAACCCTTTCCAGACAGAGCAGGAAAGGGCCCCTCATCTGGAGCTGAGCAGGGAAAAACGTGGCTCCTCTTGAGTCATGGTGAGTCCCTCGGGGTTCCGCTCGAGTGGGGCAGGGAACTTCTTGGGTCACAGCCAGGGTGTGAAGGAGCCTTTCGAGGTCCAAGAGGAAAGGGGTGATTTCCCCCAAGATGTCACAGCGGACAAGGCCTCACCCCGCCTGCACGGGAGAAGCTTCTGCTTTTTCTCGAGTTGCGGCAGGGTCCTCTCGAGTTACGACAGGGACCCCAGGGACCCACACCTGTGGCCTCAGGAGAGACCACTCTCCATGAGACTTCCGAGGCGCCTCTGGGGTTCCTCCCCATTTGTCACTGAGTCTTCAGTCCTCTTCTGGTGCTGAGGCCAGAGCCTGAGCTTGCCGTGCATGTGCTTACATAGGTCTTGGGGTTCCCCTGGAGCCCCCACAGGGGAGTCAGGCCTCGTCTCGCCTGAAGACGTGCATGGCCACATTCCTCCCCAGCTGCAGCAGCAGTGTCAGGCTTCCCGTCCCAGGGAGAAGTTTCTCGTTTTTCTTGAGTTGCGGCGGGGAAGAAGCAGGGAAAGGACCCCTCATCTGGAGCTGAGCAGGGGGAAACGAGGCTCCTCTTGAGTCGTGGCGGAACCCCGTGTTCCTCTCAACTGGGGACGGGTGGGATGGGGAAATCTTGGGTCACATCAAGGGTGTGAAGGAAACTTTCTTTTTCCGAGAGGGAAGGGGTGATTTCCCCTGAGACTCCGCAGGGGACAAGGGCCTAACCCCACTTGCAGGGGAGAAGCTTCTGGTTTGTCTCTACTTGCGGCAGGGTCCTCTCGAGTTACGACGGGGACCCTAGAGACGTGCCCCTGTAGCCTCAGGAGAGACCAGTCTCTGTTTGGGTTGCGAGGCGCCTCTGGGGACTCCTCTCCATTGGTCACCAGGTCTTCAGCTCTCATCTGGTGCTGAGACCAGAGCCTGAGATTGCCTTGCCCATGCTGACATAGGACTTGGGGTTCCCCTGGAGCCCCCACAGGGGAGTCAGGCCACCTTTCGCCTGGAGATGTGCACGGCCGCTTTCCTCTCCAGCTTCAGCAGCATTGTTGGGCTCTCCGTCGAGCGGACACAAGGATTTGTGGCTTGCCCTCGACGTACCCCAGGGCTGTCACACGTGCTAGTGTGTTGGGAGTCGACCCTCGGAGTGACAGCCAAGGCAGTGCAGGGCAGTCAGGTGCATTTGAGGATGATGAGGCATTTGGGGGTCTTGGGATATGGTGGCACGACCCCTGAGGCTCCTCCCGACTCTCCTGGTTCGAGCGCCTCCTCTTGGGATGCAAGGGGAGTGCCATGAACTCTTTCCTGAAGGAGCAGGGAAAGGGCTCCTCATCTGGAGCTGAGCAGGGGAAAATGGGGACCCTCCTGAATCGTGGCGGACCCTCAGGGTTCCTCTCGACTGGGGATGGGTGAGGCGAGGAATTTCTTGGGTCACAGCAAAGGTTTGAGGAGCCTTTCGAGGTCCAAGAGGGAAGGGGTGATTTCCCCCGAGAAGTCACAGTGGCAAGTGCCTAACCCCACCTGCAGGGTAGAAGCTTCTGGTTTTTCTCGAGTTGAGGTGGGGTCCTCTCGAGTTATGACGGGGACCACAGGGACCCGCCCTTGTGGCCTCAGGAGAGGCCAATCTCAGTGCAAGTTGCTAGGCGCATCTGGGGATTCCTCCCGAGTTGTCACCGGGTCGTCAGACCTCATCTGGTGCTGAGTCCTGGGCCTGAGCTTTCCTCGCCCGTGCTGACATAGCTCTTGGGTTTCCCCAGGAGCCCCCACCGGTGAGTCAGGACTCATCTCACCTGGAAACGTGCATGGCCGCTTTCCTCCCCAGCTGTAAGAGCAGTGTCCAGCTCCCCGTCGAACAGACACAGGGATCTGTGACGTTTCCTCGAGGTACCACAGGGCTGTCACACTTGCCTGTCTGTTGGGAGTTGAGACTCAGTGTGACAGTCGAGGCAGTGCAGGGCAGTCAGGTGCATCTGGAGTGGACGAGACATTTGGGGGTCTTGGAGAATGGTGACCTTACCCCTTAGGCTCCTCCTGAATCTCCTGGTGCCAGCGCCACCTCTTGGGATGCCAGAGTAGCGCCAAGAACCCTTTCCCAATGTAAGGGACTTAGCTGCTGATAGAGACCACCAGACGGAGTTCAGAAAGAAAAAGATTTATTGATAATTTCGGATCCGGGCCCCCACCAGGCCAATCAAAGGTGGGGAGCCCCGAACACCCGCTTTGGAAGTCTTTTATCCTATAGTTCAGGGGAGGAGGGGGCTAGACTACTCAGCAAAGCATGATTGGTTGGCAGGCGAGCAAGTTTATGTAACTATTGGTGATATTTAGTTGTTAGCATCAAGGTCCTGTTTCCCAGAGCTAGATCCTATTTCTTAGGGTGCTGATCAAACATTGCAGTGAGACACCTGGTGGTATTTTATTGTTCCCTTTCTTTAAAATTGTGGGGCTTTCCATCCCAGTAAAGCTGACCTAGTACCTAGTATTCATCTCCTTGGAAGTGTTGACTTAGTATCCATATCTAATATTCATCTCCTTGGGAACGCTCTTCCAGTCCAGTAAGCTGTTTCTATATTCCCGTAAACTAACCTAGCATTTAACTCTTCTGGGAACATTTAGCTTCCTTCTTCACTCAATGGAGCAGGGAAAGGACCCTCATCTGGAGCTGAGCAGGGAAAAATGGGGATTCTCTTGAATCGTGTTGGGACATTTGGGGATCCTCTCGAGTGGGGTCTGGTGGGGCAGTGAACTTCTTGGGTCACAGCAAGGGTGTGAAGGAGACTTTCAAGGTCGAAGAGTGAAGGGGGGATTTTCCCTGAGACAGAACAACGGACAAGGGCCTCAACCCACTTGCAGGGAAGAAGCTTCTGGTTTTTCTCCAGTTGGGGTGGGGTCCTCTCGAGTTTCGATGGGGATTCCAGGGACCCTCCCCTGTGGACTCAGGAGAGTCCAGTCTCAGTGTGAGTTGCGAGGCGCATCTGGGGATACCTCCCCAGTCATCGCGGGGTCCTCAGTCCTCCTCTGATACTGAGGCCAGATGCTGAGCTTTCATCGCCCATGCTGACATAGTCTTGGGGTTCCTCTGGAACCCCCACATGGGAGTCAGGGCTTGTGTAGCCTGAAGTCGTGCACGGTTGATTTCCTCCCCAGCTGGAGAAGCAGTGTCCAGTTCCCCTTTGAGCGGACACAGGGATCTGTGGCTTGCCCTCGAGGTACCCCAGGGCTGTCACACATGCCAGTGTGTCGGGAATCGAGACTCAATGGGACAGTCGAGGCAGTGCAGGGCAGTCATGTTCATCTGGAGTGGAAGAGGATTTTGGGAGTCTTGGGGAATGGTGGCCCGACCCCTGAGGCTCCTCCTGACTTTCAAGGTGCGTGCATTTCCTATTCGGAACCGAGGGGAGTGCCGGAAACCTTTTCCAGACGGAGCAGGGAAATGCCTCCTCATCTGGAGCTGAGCAGGGGAAAACAGGGCTACACTTGAGTTGAGGCAGGACCCTAGGGGCTCCCCTCGAGTGAGGATGGGTGAGGCAGGGAACGTCTTGGGTCACAGCAAGTGTGTGAAGGAGCCTTTCAAGGTCCAAGAGGGAAGGGGTGATTTCCCCAAAACCACCGCAGCAGACAAGAGCCTCAACACGCCTGCAGGGGAGAAGATTCTGGTTTTTCTCGAGTTGCAGTGGGGTCCTCTCGAGTTATGATGGGGATCCCAGGGACCCGCCCCTGTGGCCTCAGGACAGGCCAGTCTTTGTGCGAGTTGCATGGCCCCTTTGGAGATTCCTCACCAGTCATCGCTGTGTCCTCAGTCCTCGTCTGGTGCTGAGGCCGGAGCCATCCCCTGAGCTGACATAGGTATAGGGGTTCCCCTGGAGCACACACAGGGGAGTCAGGCCTCCTCTCGCCCGGAGACGTGCACACCCACTTTCCTCCCCAGTTGCAGCAGTGTCCGGCTCCTCTTCTAGGGGACACAGGGATCTGTGGCTAGCCCTCGAGGTACCCCAGGTTGTCACAAGTTCCAGTGTGTCGGGAGTCCAGCCTCCGGGTGACAGTTGAGGCAGTACAGGTCAATCAGGTCCATCTGGACTGGACGAGGCATTTGGGGACATTGGGGAGTGGTGGCCCGACACCTGAGGCTCCTCCCGACTCTCCTGTTTTGAGCGTCTCCTCTTATGATTCGAGGAGAGCACCGGGAAACCTTTCACGATGGAGCAGGGAAAGGGCACCTCATCTAGAGCTGAGCAGGGGAAAACGAGTCTCCTCTTGAGTCATGGTGGGACCCTCGGTGTTCCTCACCAGTGGAGACCGGTGGGGCAGGGAACTTCTTGGTTCACAGCAAGGGTGTGAAAGAGCCTTTCAAGATCCAGGAGGAAAGGGGTGATTTCCCCCGAGTGGCCACAGCGGACAAGGGCCTCGACCCGCCTGCAAGGGGGAAGCTTCTAGTTTTTCTCAAGTTGTGGCTGTGTCCTCTCGAGTTATGATGGGGACGCCAGGGATCCGCCCCTGTGGCCTCATCAGAGGCCAGTCTCCGTGTGAGTTGCGTTGCCCCTCTGGAGATTCCTCACTAGTCGTCACCTTGTCCTCAGTCCTCGTCTGCTGCTGTGGCCGGAGCCAGCGCTTGCATCGCCCGTGCTTACATAGGTCATGTGGTCTGACTCCACACAGGGGAGTCAGGCCTCCTCTCGCCTGGAGACGTGCACGGCCGATTTCCTCCCCAGTTGCAGCAGCAGTGTCCGGCTCCCCTTCTAGGGGACACAAGGATCTGTGGCTTGCCCTCGAGATACCCCAGGTTGCCACACGTGCCAGTGTGTCGGGAGTCAAGCCTGGGGTGACAGCAGAGGCAGTGCAGTGCAGTCAAGGTCATCTGGAGTGGAAGAGGATTTTGCGAGTCTTGGAGAATGGTTTCCCGACCCCTGAGGCTCCTCCCGACTTTCGTGGTGCGAGCATTTCCTATTCGAAAGCGAGTGGAGCACCGAAAACCTCTCCAGACGGAGCAGAGAAAGGCCTCCTCATCTGGAGCTGAGCAGGGGAAAACGGGGCTACACTTGAGTTGAGGCAGGACCCTCGGGGCTCCCCTCGAATGAGGACGGGTGAGGCGGGGAACATCTTGGGTCACAGCAAGTGTGTGAAGGAGCCTTTCGAGGTCCAAGAGGGAGGGGTGATTTCCCCCAAGACACTGCAGCAGACAAGAGCCTCACCACGCCTGCAGGGGAGAAGCTTCTGGCTTTTCTCGAGTTGCAGTGGGGTCCTCTCGAGTTATGATGGGGATCCCAGGGACCTGCCCCTGTGGCCTCAGGAGAGGTCACTCTTGAGTCCGTGGCCACTCTTGATTTCCCGTCGCTCCCCTAGCATCCAAAGAGAAGGTGCTTGCACCAGGAGAGTGGGGAGGTGACTCAGTGGTCGGGCCACCATACCCCAAGACCCCCAAATGCCTCTTCCAGTCCAGATGAACCTGATTGACCTGCACTGTCTCGACTGTCACCCCAAGGCTTGACTCCTGACACACTGGCAGGTGTGACAACCTGGGGTACCTCGNAATGGAGCAGGGAAAGGACCCTCATCTGGAGCTGAGCAGGGAAAAATGGGGATTCTCTTGAATCGTGTTGGGACATTTGGGGATCCTCTCGAGTGGGGTCTGGTGGGGCAGTGAACTTCTTGGGTCACAGCAAGGGTGTGAAGGAGACTTTCAAGGTCGAAGAGTGAAGGGGGGATTTTCCCTGAGACAGAACAACGGACAAGGGCCTCAACCCACTTGCAGGGAAGAAGCTTCTGGTTTTTCTCCAGTTGGGGTGGGGTCCTCTCGAGTTTCGATGGGGATTCCAGGGACCCTCCCCTGTGGACTCAGGAGAGTCCAGTCTCAGTGTGAGTTGCGAGGCGCATCTGGGGATACCTCCCCAGTCATCGCGGGGTCCTCAGTCCTCCTCTGATACTGAGGCCAGATGCTGAGCTTTCATCGCCCATGCTGACATAGTCTTGGGGTTCCTCTGGAACCCCCACATGGGAGTCAGGGCTTGTGTAGCCTGAAGTCGTGCACGGTTGATTTCCTCCCCAGCTGGAGAAGCAGTGTCCAGTTCCCCTTTGAGCGGACACAGGGATCTGTGGCTTGCCCTCGAGGTACCCCAGGGCTGTCACACATGCCAGTGTGTCGGGAATCGAGACTCAATGGGACAGTCGAGGCAGTGCAGGGCAGTCATGTTCATCTGGAGTGGAAGAGGATTTTGGGAGTCTTGGGGAATGGTGGCCCGACCCCTGAGGCTCCTCCTGACTTTCAAGGTGCGTGCATTTCCTATTCGGAACCGAGGGGAGTGCCGGAAACCTTTTCCAGACGGAGCAGGGAAATGCCTCCTCATCTGGAGCTGAGCAGGGGAAAACAGGGCTACACTTGAGTTGAGGCAGGACCCTAGGGGCTCCCCTCGAGTGAGGATGGGTGAGGCAGGGAACGTCTTGGGTCACAGCAAGTGTGTGAAGGAGCCTTTCAAGGTCCAAGAGGGAAGGGGTGATTTCCCCAAAACCACCGCAGCAGACAAGAGCCTCAACACGCCTGCAGGGGAGAAGATTCTGGTTTTTCTCGAGTTGCAGTGGGGTCCTCTCGAGTTATGATGGGGATCCCAGGGACCCGCCCCTGTGGCCTCAGGACAGGCCAGTCTTTGTGCGAGTTGCATGGCCCCTTTGGAGATTCCTCACCAGTCATCGCTGTGTCCTCAGTCCTCGTCTGGTGCTGAGGCCGGAGCCATCCCCTGAGCTGACATAGGTATAGGGGTTCCCCTGGAGCACACACAGGGGAGTCAGGCCTCCTCTCGCCCGGAGACGTGCACACCCACTTTCCTCCCCAGTTGCAGCAGTGTCTGGCTCCTCTTCTAGGGGACACAGGGATCTGTGGCTAGCCCTCGAGGTACCCCAGGTTGTCACAAGTTCCAGTGTGTCGGGAGTCCAGCCTCCGGGTGACAGTTGAGGCAGTACAGGTCAATCAGGTCCATCTGGACTGGACGAGGCATTTGGGGACATTGGGGAGTGGTGGCCCGACACCTGAGGCTCCTCCCGACTCTCCTGTTTTGAGCGTCTCCTCTTATGATTCGAGGAGAGCACCGGGAAACCTTTCACGATGGAGCAGGGAAAGGGCACCTCATCTAGAGCTGAGCAGGGGAAAACGAGTCTCCTCTTGAGTCATGGTGGGACCCTCGGTGTTCCTCACCAGTGGAGACCGGTGGGGCAGGGAACTTCTTGGTTCACAGCAAGGGTGTGAAAGAGCCTTTCAAGATCCAGGAGGAAAGGGGTGATTTCCCCCGAGTGGCCACAGCGGACAAGGGCCTCGACCCGCCTGCAAGGGGGAAGCTTCTAGTTTTTCTCAAGTTGTGGCTGTGTCCTCTCGAGTTATGATGGGGACGCCAGGGATCCGCCCCTGTGGCCTCATCAGAGGCCAGTCTCCGTGTGAGTTGCGTTGCCCCTCTGGAGATTCCTCACTAGTCGTCACCTTGTCCTCAGTCCTCGTCTGCTGCTGTGGCCGGAGCCAGCGCTTGCATCGCCCGTGCTTACATAGGTCATGTGGTCTGACTCCACACAGGGGAGTCAGGCCTCCTCTCGCCTGGAGACGTGCACGGCCGATTTCCTCCCCAGTTGCAGCAGCAGTGTCCGGCTCCCCTTCTAGGGGACACAAGGATCTGTGGCTTGCCCTCGAGATACCCCAGGTTGCCACACGTGCCAGTGTGTCGGGAGTCAAGCCTGGGGTGACAGCAGAGGCAGTGCAGTGCAGTCAAGGTCATCTGGAGTGGAAGAGGATTTTGCGAGTCTTGGAGAATGGTTTCCCGACCCCTGAGGCTCCTCCCGACTTTCGTGGTGCGAGCATTTCCTATTCGAAAGCGAGTGGAGCACCGAAAACCTCTCCAGACGGAGCAGAGAAAGGCCTCCTCATCTGGAGCTGAGCAGGGGAAAACGGGGCTACACTTGAGTTGAGGCAGGACCCTCGGGGCTCCCCTCGAATGAGGACGGGTGAGGCGGGGAACATCTTGGGTCACAGCAAGTGTGTGAAGGAGCCTTTCGAGGTCCAAGAGGGAGGGGTGATTTCCCCCAAGACACTGCAGCAGACAAGAGCCTCACCACGCCTGCAGGGGAGAAGCTTCTGGCTTTTCTCGAGTTGCAGTGGGGTCCTCTCGAGTTATGATGGGGATCCCAGGGACCTTCCCCTGTGGCCTCAGGAGAGGTCACTCTTGAGTCCGTGGCCACTCTTGATTTCCCGTCGCTCCCCTAGCATCCAAAGAGAAGGTGCTTGCACCAGGAGAGTGGGGAGGTGACTCAGTGGTCGGGCCACCATACCCCAAGACCCCCAAATGCCTCTTCCAGTCCAGATGAACCTGATTGACCTGCACTGTCTCGACTGTCACCCCAAGGCTTGACTCCTGACACACTGGCAGGTGTGACAACCTGGGGTACCTCGAGGGCAAGCCACAGATCCCTGTCTCCCCTAGAAGGGGAGCCGGACACTGCTGCTCCAGCTGGGGAGGAAAGCGGCCATGCACTTCTCCATGAGAGAGGAAGACTGACTCCCCTGTGTGGGCTCCAGGGGAACCCCAAGACCTACGTCAGCACAGGCGATGCAAGCTCTGGCTCTGGCCTCAGCAGCAGACGAGGACTGAGGACATGGCGATGACTGGCGAGGAATCCCCAGAGCAGCCACGCAACTCACAAGGAGACTGGCATCTCCTCAGGCCACAGGGGGTGGTGCCCCTGGGATCCCCATCATAACTCGAGAGGACCCCGCTGCAACTCGAGAAAAACCAGAAGCTTCTCCCCTGCAGGCGTGGTGAGGCTCTTGTCTGCTGCGGTGTCTTGGGCGAAATTACCCCTTCCCTCTTGGATCTCGAAAGGCTCCTTCACACCCTTGCTGTGGCCCAAGAAGTTCCCCGCCACACCCTTCCCCACTCGAGAGGAACCAGGAGAGTCCCATTGCTACTCAGGAGGAGACCCGTTTTACCCTGCTCAGCTCCAGATGAGGGGTCCAATCTCTGCTCTATCAGGAAAGGTTTCCAGGCGCTCCCCTCAGATCCCAAGAAAAGGCACTCACACCAGGAGAGTCGGAAGGAGCCTCAGGGGCCCGGCCATCATTCCCCAAGACCCCCAAATGCCTCGTCCACTCCAGATATACCTGAATCCCCTGCACTGCCTGGACTGTCACCCCAAGGCTCGACTCCCGACACACTGGCACTTGTGACAGCCCTGGGGTACTTCGAGAGCAAGCCACAGTTCCCTGTGTCCTCTCGACTGGGAGCTAGTCACTGCTGCTGCAGCTGGGGAGGAAAGCGGTGGTGCATGTCTCCAGGCGAGATGAGGCCTGACCCATTGGGGGCTCCAGGGGAAACCCAGGACCTATGTCAGCACGGGCGAGGCAAGCTCAGGCTCCGGCCTCGGCACCAGACGAGGACTGAGGACACGGCGATGACAAGGGAGGAATCCCCAGATATGCCTCACTGCTTGCACAGAAACTGACCTCTCCTGAGGACACAGGTGCTGGTTCCTGGTGTCCCTGTCACAACTCGAGAAAACCCAGAAGCTTCTTCCCTGCAGGCGGAATGAGGCCCTTGTCCACTGAGGCATCTCAGGGGAAATGCCCTCTTTCCTCTTGGACCTCGAAAGGCTCCTTCACACCCTTGCTGTGACCCACGAAGTTCCCAACATCACCCGTCCCTACTTGATAGGAACACCGAGGGACCTGCCGTGACTCAAGAGGAGCCCCATTTTCCCCTGCTCAGCTCCAGATGAGGGTCCCTTTCCCTGCTCCATCCGGAAAGGGCTCTCGGTGCTCCCCTCACATTCCAAGTGTAACTGCTCATGCCAGAGGGTCAAGAGGAGACTCAGGTGTCAGGCCACCATTTCCCCAGACACCCAAATGCCTCATCCACTCCATATGCACCTGACTGACCTGCAGTACCTCCACTGTCAGCCCGAGGCTTGACTCCCGAAACACTGGCAAGTGTTTCAGCCCTGGGGTACCTTGAGGGCAAACCACAGATCCCTGTGTACTCCCGACCAGGAGCCGGATCCTGCTGCTGCAGCTGGGAGGAAGGTGACCGTGCATGTCTCCAGGCGAGACGAGGCATGACTCCCCTGTGGGGGCTCCAGGGGAACCCCAAGACCTATGTCTGTACGGGCGAGGCAAGCTCCTGCTTTGGCCTCAGCACCAGTCGAGGACTGAGGACCTGGCGAGCACTGGGGAGAAATCCCCAGAGGTACCTTGGAACTCACAGAGAGACTTGCCAATCCTGAGGCCACAGGGGCGGTTCCCTGGGGTCTTCGTCGTAACTCGAGAGGACCCCACGGCAACTGGAGAAAAACCTGAAGCTTCTCGCCTCAGGTGGGGTGAGCCCATTGCCCGCTGCGGCATCTCACGGGAAATCATGCCTTTCCTCTTGGACCTCGAAAGGCTCATTCACACTCTTGCTGTGACCCAAGAAGTTCCCTGCACCAACCGCCCCCACTAGAGAGGAACACCGAGGGTCCCGCCACGACTCAAGAGGAGCCCCGTTTCCCCCTGCTCACCTCCAGATGACGGGCGCTTTCCCTGCTCCATCGTGAAAGGATTCCCTGTGATCCCCTCGCATCCCAAGAACAGGGACTGGCACCAGGAGAGTCAGAAGGAGCCTCAGGGGTGGGGCCACCATTCCCCAAGACCTTGAATGGCCTCATCCACTCAAAATGCATGTGAGAGCTCTACACTATCTCGACTGTCACCCCTAGGCTCGACTCCCAACACAATGGAACGTGTCACAGCCCTGGGGTACCTCAGGGGCAAGCCACAGATCCCTGTGTCTGATCAACGGGGAGCAGGACACTGCTGCTGCAGCTGGGGAGGAAAGCGGCCGTTCATGTCTCCAGGCAAGACGAGGCCTGACTCCACTTTGGGGGCTCCAGGGGAACCCCAAGATCTATGTCAGGCCGGGCGATGCAAGCTCAGGCTCCGGCCACAGCACCAGATGAGGACTGAGAACCCGGTGACAACTGTGGAGGAATCCCTAGTGATGCCTGGCAACTCGAACGGAGACTGGCCTCTCCTGAGGCCACTTGCGTGGGTCATTGGTGTCCCCATCGTAACTCGAGAAGACATGCTGCAACTCGAGAAAAACCAGAAGCTTTTTTCATCTAGAGGGGTTTAGGCCCTTGTCCATGGCGGCGTCTCAAGGAAAATCATCTCTTCCCTTTTGGATCTCGAAAGGCTCCTTCACATCCATGCTGTAACCCAAGGAGTTCCCCGCCCCACCCGTCCGCACTCGAGAGGAAGCCTGAGGGTCCCGCCGCAACTCAAGAGTATGCCCATTTTCCACTGCTCATCTTCAGATGAGGGGCCCTTTCCCTGTTGCATCGGGAATGGGTTCCCGGCGCTACCCTCACATGCCAAGAGGAGGTGCTCGCAGCAGGAGAGTCAGAGGAGCTTCAGGGGTCTGGCCACTTGTGACTGCCCTGCACTGCCTCAACTGCCACCCCGAGTCTCGACTCCCGACACACTGGCATGTGTGACAGCCCTGGAGTACCTGGATGGCAAGCCACAGAGCCCTGTGTCCACTCGACGGGGAGCCAGACACTGCTGCTGAAGCTGCAAAGAAAAGCCGCCTTGCATGACTCCAAGCGAGACGAGGTCTGACTCGCATGTAGGGTCTCCAGAGGAACCCCAAGACCTACGTCAGCTCGGGCAAGGCAAGCTCAGGCTCCTGCCTCAGCAATAGATGAGGACTGAGGACCTGACGACGACTGGGGAGGAATCTTCAGAGGCGCCTCGTAACTCGCACGGAGACTGGTCTCTCCTGAGGCCACAGGGTTGGGTCCCTAGTGTCCCCATTGTAACTCGAGAGGACCCTGCTGCAACTGGAGAAAAACCAGAAGCTTCTCCCCTGCAGGCAAGGTGAAACTGTTGTCCACTGTGGCGTCTCGGGGGAAATCCCCCCTTCCTTCTTGGACCTCGAAACGTTCCTTCACACCCTTGCTATGACCCAAGAAGTTCACCGCCCCACCCATCCCCACTCGAGAGGAACCCCGAGAGTCCCACTGCGACTCAAGAGGAGGCCCGTTTTCCCTTGCTCAGCTCCACTTGAGGGGCCCTTTCCCTGCTCTGTCGGGAAAGAGTTCCAGGTGCTTCCCTCACAACCCAAGAGGAGGCACTAGCACCAGGAGAGTCGGGAGGAGTTTCAGAGATCCTGCCACCATTCCCCAAGTCCCCCAAATGCCTCATCCTCTCCAGAAGCACCTGACTGCCCTGCGCTGCTTCGATTGTCACTCCGAGGCTCAACTCTCGACACACTGGCACGTGTGACAGCCCTGGGGTACCTCGAGCGAAAGCCACAGATCACTGTGTAAGCTCGAAGGGGAGCCGGACTCTGCTGCTGCATCTGGGGAGGGAAGCGGCCATGCACGTCTCCAGGCGAGACGAGGCCTGACTCCCCTGTGGGGGCTCCAAGGGAACCCCAAGACCTATGTCAGCATGGGCAAGGCAAACTCAGGCTCTGGCCTCAGCACCAGACGAGGACTGAGGACACGGCGATGACTGTGGAGGTATCCCCAGAGGTGCCTTGCAAGTCACACGGAGACTGGCCTGTCCTGAGGACACAGTGGCGGGTCCCTGGTGTCCCTGTCGTAACTCAAGAGGACCCCGCTTCAACTCAAGAAACACCAGAAGCTTCTCCCCTGCAGGGGGATTGAGGCCCTTGTCCGCTGCAGTGTCTTGGGTGAAATCACCCCTTTCCTCTTGGACCTCGAAAGGCTCCTTCACAACCTTGCTGTGACCCAAGTAGTTCCCCTCACTACCCATCCCCACTTGAGAGGAACCCGAGTGTCCCACCACGACTCAAGAGCAGCCCCGTTTTCCCTGCTCAGCTCCAGATGAGCGCCCTTTCCCTGCTCCGTCAGGAAAGGGTTCCCTGCACTCCCCTCGCATACCAAGTGGAGTGCTTGCACCAGGAGAGTCGGGAGGAGCCTAAGGGGTCGGGCCACCATTCCCCAAAACCCCCAAATGCCTTGTCCACACCAGATGCACCTGACTGCCCTGCGTTGCCTTGACTGTCACCCCGAGGCTCGTCTCCTGACACACTGACAAGTGTGACCGCCCAGGGTTACCTCGAGGACAAGCCACAGAACCATCTGTCTGCTCGACGGGGAACCGTACACTGCTGCTGCAGCTGGAGAGGTAATTGGCCGTACATGTTTCTAGGCGAGATGAGGCTGATTCCCCTGTGGGGGCTCCAGGGAAACCCCAAGGCCTATGTCAGCATTGGCGAGGCAAGCTGAGGCTCTGGCCTCAGCACCAGAGGAGGACTGAGGACCCGGTGACAACTGACTAGGACTCCCCAGGGTGCCTAGCAACTCAAACGGAAACTGGCCTTTCCTGAGGCCAAAGGGGCAGGTCCCTGGCATCCCCATCGTAAATCGACAGCCCCCCCCCCACTTGAGAAAAAGCAGAAATTTCTCTCCCATGGCGGGGTGAGGCCCTTGTCCACTGCGGCATCTTGGGGAAAATCCTCCCTTCCTTCTGACCTCGTAAGGCTCCTTCACACCCTTGCTATGACCCAAGAAGTTCCCTGCCTTATCCATCCTCTCTCGAGAGGAACCTGAAGGGTTCCATCGTGACTCAAGAGGAGCCCCGTTTTCCCTGCTCAGCTATAGATGAGGGACCCTTTCCCTGCTCCATCGGGAAAGGATTCCCAGCGCTCTCCTCGAATCTCAATAGGAAGCGCTCAAAACAGGTACGACAGGGACGCCAGGGATCCGACCCTGTGGCCTCAGCAGAGGCCAGTCTCTGTGCGAGTTGAGGGGCTCCTCTGGGGATTACTCTCCAGTCATTGCTGGTTCCTCAGTCATCGTCTGGTGGTGAGGCCCGAGCCTGATCTTGCCTTGCTCGTGCTGACATAGGTCTTGGGGTTCTGCAGAGCATCCACAGGGGAGTCAGGCCTAGTCTCGCCAAGAGACATGCTGGGATGCTTTCATCCCCAGCTGCAGCAGCAGTGTCTGAATACCTGTCTAGCATACACAGGGATGTGTGGCTTGCCCTCGAGGTACCTCAAGGCTGTCACACGTGCCAGTTTGTCAGGAGTCGAGCCTAGAGCAGACATTCTAGGCAGTGCGGGGTAGTCAGATTCATCTGGAGTGGACGAGGCATTTGGGGATTTGGGGGAATCGTGGCTAGAACCCTGAGGCACCTCCGGACTCTTCCTGGTGTGAGCGCCTCCACTTGGGATGTGAGGGGAATGGCAGGAATCCTTTCCCGATGGAGCAGGGAAAGGGCCCCTCATCTAGAGCTGAGCAGGGCAAAGTGGGGCTCCTCTTGAGTCACAGCATGACACTCTATGTTCCTCTCAAGTGGGGACCAGTAGGGTGGGGAACCTCTTGGGTCACAGCAAGGAGTGAGGGAGCCTTTCGAGGTCCAGGAGGAAAGGGGTGATTTCCCCCAAGATGCCACAGCAGACAAGGGCCTCATCCCGCCTGCTGGGGAGAAGCTTCTTGATTTTCTCGAGTGGAGGCAGGGTCCTCTCGAGTTACAACAGAGACCCCAGTGACCCTCCCCTTTGGCCTCAGGAGAGGTCAGTCTCCGTGTGAGTTGCTGGTCGCCTCTGGGGATTCCTCCCCATTCATCACCAGGTCCTCAGTCCTCATCTGGTGCTGAGGCCAGAGCCAGAGCTTGCATCACCTGTGCTGACATAGGTCTTGGGGTTCCCCTGGAGCCCACACAGGGGAGTCAGGCCTCCTCTCGCCTCGAGACTTGCATGGATGCTTTCCTCCCCAGCTGCAGCAGCAGTGTCCGGCTCCCATTCTAGGGGACACAGGGATCTTTGACTTCCCTCGAGATACCCCAGGTTGTCACACGTGCCAATGTGTCTGGAGTCAAGCCTCGGGTGATAGCCGAGGCAGTGCATCGCAGTCAAATTCGTCTGGAGTGGAAGAGGATTTTGCGAGTCTTGGGGAATGGTGGCTCGAACCTTGAGGCACCTCGCGACTTTCATGGTGTGAGCATTTCCTATTCGGAAGTGAAAGGAGCACAAGAAAACCTTTCCAGACGGAGCAAGGAAAGGTCTCCTCATCTGGAGCTAAGCAGGGGAAAACGGGGTTACACTTGAGTTGAGGCAGGACCCTCGGGGCTCCCCTCAAGTGAGGACGGGTGAGGCGGGGAACGTCTTGGGTCACAGCAAGTGCGTGAAGGAACCTTTCGAGGTCCAAGAGGGAAGGGGTGATTTCCCCCAAGACACCACATCAGACAAGAGCCTCATCACACCTGCAGGGGAGAAGCTTCTTGTTTTTCTCCAGTTGCAGTGAGGTCCTCTCGAGTTATGATGGGGATCCCAGGGATGCCCTTGAGGCCTCAGTAGAGGCCAGTCTCCTTGCGAGTTGTGTGGCCCCTCTGGGAATTCCTCGCCAGTCATCACCGTGTCCTCAGTCCTCATCTGCTGCTGAGGCCAGAGCCAGACCTTTCATCACCCGTGCTGACATAGGTCTTGTGGCTCCCCTGGAGCCCACACAGGGGAGTCAAGTCTTCTCTCGCTTGGAGATGTGCACGGCCGCTTTCCTTCCCAGCTCAAGCAGCAGTGTCTGGCTCCCCTTCTAGGGGACACAGGGATCTGTGGCTAGCCCTTGAGGTACCCCAGGTAGTCACATGTGCCAATGTGTCAGGAGTCAAGCCTCGGGGTGACAGTCGAGGCAGTGCAAGTCAATCAGGTTCATCTGGACTGGATGAGGCATTTGGGAGTCTTGGGGTATGGTGGCATGACCCCTGATGAACTTCCCCAGTCTCCTGGTGCGAGTGCCTCCTCTTTGGAAGCGAGAGGAGCGACGGGAATCATTTCCCTAACGAGGAGGGAAAGGGCCCCTCATCTGGAGCTGAGCAGGAGAAAACGGGGCTCATCTTGAGTCGCCAGGGGCCACTCGTGGTTCCTCTTTAGTGGGGACGGGTAGGGCACGGAACTTCCTGGGTCACAGCAAGGGTGTAAAGGAGCCTTTCGAGGCCCGAGAGTGAAGCAGTGATTTCCCCCAAGACGCAGAAGCAGACAAGGGCCTCAGCCCATCTCCAGTGGAGTATCTTCTGGTTTTTCTCGACTTGTGGCAGGATCCTCTCAAGTTACAATGGGGAACCCAGGGACCTGCCCCTGTCGCCTCAGGAGAGGCCAGTCTCCGTGTGAGTTGCCAGGAGCCTCTGGGGATTCCTCACCAGTTGGTGCCGGGTCCTCAGTCCTCGTCTGGTGCTGAGGCCAGAGCCTGAGCTTGCATTGCCGGTGCTGACATAGGTCTTGGGGTTCCCCTTGAGCCCAAACTGTGGAGTCAGGCGTCATCTCGCCTGGAGACATGCACGTCTGCTTACCTCCGCAGCTGCAGCTGCAGTGTCTGGCTCCCCGTCTTGCAGACACAGGGATCTGTGGCTTGCTCTCGAGGTACCCCAAGGTTTTCACACGTGCCAGTGTGTCAGGAGTTCAGCCTCGGCGTGACATTTGAGGCAGTGCAGGGCAGTCGGGTTCATCTGGAGTGGACGAGGCATTTGGGGGCATTTGGGAATGGTGGCCTGACACTTGAGGCTCCTCCCGACTCTCCTGTTTTGAGCACCTCCTGTTGAGATTCGAGGAGAGCTCTGGGAATCCTTTCCCGATGAAGCAGGGAAAGGGCCACTCATCTAGAGCTGAGCAAGGGAATACGAGCCTCCTCTTGAGTCGTGGCGGAACCCTTGGTGTTCCACTCGAGTGGGGACTGGTGGGGCGGAGAACTTCTTGGTTCACAGCAAGGGTGTGAAGGAGCCTTTCGAGGTCCAGGAGGAAAGGGGTGATTTCCCCCGAGATGCCACAGTGGACAAGGGACTCACCCTGCCTGCAGGGGGGAAGCTTCTAGTTTTTCTCGAATTGCGGTGGAGTTCTCTCGACTTACGACTAGAACGCCAGGGATCCACCTCTGTGGCCTCAGTAGAGGCCAGTCTCCATGCAAGTTGCGAGGCACTTCTGGGGATTGCTCCCTAGTCATCACCGGTTCCACAGTCATCGTCTGGTGGTGAGGCCAGAGCCTGGTCTTGCCTCGCCCGTGCTGACATAGGTCTTGGGGTTCTTCCGAGCACCCACAGGGGAGTCAGGCCTCGTTTTTCCAGGAGACGCGCTGGGATGCTTTCATACCCAGCTGCAGCAGCAGTGTCTGAATACCTGTCGAGCGGTCACAGGGATGTGTGGCTTGCCCTCGAGGTACCCCAAGGCTGTCACATGTGCCAGCTTGTCGGGAGTCGAGCCTTGAGCAGACAGTGCAGGATAGTCAGGGTCATGTGGAGTGGACGAGGCATTTTGGCATTTTGGGGAATGGTGGCAAGAACCCTGAGGCACCTCCCGACTCTCCTGGTGCAAGCGCCTCCACTTGGGATGCGAGGGGAATGCAGGGAACCCTTTCCCGATAGACCAGTGAAATGGCCCCTCATCTGGAGCTGAGCAGGTCAAGCGCAGCTGCTCTTGAGTTGAGGTATGACACTCTGTGTTCCTCTCGAGTGGGGACCGGTGGGGTGTGGAACTTCTTGTGTCACAGCAAGGAGTAATGAAGCCTTTCAGGGCCCAAGAGGAAGGGGTGATTTCTCCCGAGACGCCACAGCAGACAAGGGCCTCACATCGCCTGCTGGAGATAAACTTCTGGATTTTCTCGAGTTGCAGTGGGGTCCTCTTGAGTTATGACGGGGATCACAGGGACCCGCCCCTGTGGCCTCAGGAGAGGCCAGTTTCCATGTGAGTTGCGTGGCCCCTCTGGGGATTCCTTACCAGTCGTCACCATGTCAGTCCTCGTCTGCTGCTGTGGCCGGAGCCAGAGCTTGCATCGCCCATACTGACAGAGGTTTTGGGGTTCCCCTGGAGCCCACACAGGGGAGTCAGTCCTTCTCTTTCCCAGAGTTGTGCACGGCCGCTTTCCTCCCCAGCTGGAGCAGCAGTGTCCGGCTCCCCTTCTAGGGGACACAGGGATCTGTGGGTAGCCCTGGAGATACCCCAGGTTGTCACACGTGCCAGTGTGTCAGGAGTCAAGCCTTGGGTTGACAGTCAAGTCAGTGCAGGTCAATCAGGTTCATCTGGACTAGACGAGGCATTTGGGGGTCTTGGGGTATGGTGGCCCGACCCCTGAGGCACCTCCCCACTCTCCTTCTGTGAGCGCCTCCTCTTTGGATGCAAGGGGAGTGACGGAAATCATTTCCCTAACGAGGAGGGAAAGGGCCCCTCATCTGGAGCTGAACAGGGGAAAATGGGGTTCCTCTTGAGTCGCCGTGGGCTGCTTGGGGTTCGTCTTTAGTGGGGACGGGTAGGGTGGGGAACTTCTTGGGTCACAGCAAGTGTGTGAAGGAGCCTTTCGAGATCCAAGAGGGAAGGGGTGATTTCCCCCAAGACACCGCAGTGGACAAGAGCCACACCACGCCTGCAGGGGAGAAGCATCTGGTTTTTCTTGAGTTGAAGCGGGGCCCTCTTGAGTTATGACGGGGATCCCAGGGACCCTCCCCTGTGGCCTCAGGAAAGGCCAATCTCCTTGCAATTTGCATGGCCCCTCTGGGGATTCCTCGCCAGTCGTCGCCGTGTCCTCAGTCCTCGTCTGCTGCTAAGGCCAGAGCCAGAGCTTGCATCGCCCATGCAGACATGGGTCTTGGGGTTCACCAGAGCACGCACAGTAAAATCAGGCCTCATCTCGCCAGGAGACGCACTGGTACACTTTCCTCCCCAGCTGCATCAGCAGTGTCCGAATACCTGTCGAGCGGACACAGGGATGTGTGGCTTGCCCTTGATGTACCCCAAGACTGTCACACATGCCAGTGTGTCTGGAGTCAAGCCTCAGGTGACAGCTGAGGCAGTGTAGGTCAATCAGGTTAATCTGTACTGAATGAGGCATTTGAGGGTCT
This sequence comes from Raphicerus campestris, assembly GCA_006410735.1. Classification (NCBI taxonomy): domain Eukaryota; kingdom Metazoa; phylum Chordata; class Mammalia; order Artiodactyla; family Bovidae; genus Raphicerus; species Raphicerus campestris. The sequence goes on from SJYW01049386.1 coordinate 46,197, forward strand.
TGGGGTATGGTGACCAAACCCCTGAGGCCCCTCCCCACTCTCCTTCTGTGAGCGCCTTCTCTTTGGATGCAAGGAAAGCAACGGAATCATTTCCTTAACGAAGAGGGAAAGGGCCCCTCATCTGGAGCTGAGCAGGGGAAAACGGGGCTCCTCTTGAGTCGCTGTGGGCCACTCGGTGTTCCTCTTTAGTTGGGACGGGTAGGGCATGGAACATCTTGGGTCACAGCAAGGGTGTAAAGGAGCCTTTCGAGGCCCAAGAGGAACGGGTGATTTCCCCTGAGACGCCGCAGTGGACAAGGGCCTCACACCACCTGCTGGGGAGAAGATTCTGGATTTTCTTGAGTGGCAGCGGGGTCCTCTCAAGTTAGGACAAGGACCTCCTCTTGAGTAGAGGCGGGACACTCAGGGTTCCTCTCGAGTGGGGACGGGTTGCGTGGGGAACTTCTTGGGTTACCAGAAGTGTGTGAAGTAGCCTTTCGAGGTCCAAGAGGGAAGGGGGGATTTCCTCCAAGTCGCCGCAGCAAAGAAGGGCCTCACCTCGCTTGCAGGGGAGAAGCTTCTGGGTTTTTTCAAGTTGCGGTGGGGTCCTCTGGAGTTAGGACAAGAACCTCCGGGATATGCCTCTGTGGCTTCAGGAGAGGTCAGTTATCATGAAATAAGTCAGTTATCATGAAATAAATCAGTTATATTGAAATAAGTCAGTTAAAATGAAATAAATCAGTGATCATCAAATAAGTCAGTTGGAACGTGAAATAAGTCAGTTTTCAAGAAAAAAGTCAATTATATTGAAATAAATTAGTTATCATGAAATAAGTCAGTGAACATGAAATAAGTAGGTTATCATGAAATAAGTCGGTTATCATGAAAAAATTCTGTTAGATCATGAAATAAGTCAGTTATCATAAAATAAATCTGTTACCATGAAATACGTCAGTTATCATGAAATAAGTCACTTATCATGAAATAAGTCAGTTATCATATAATAAGCAACTTATGAAATTAGTCAGTTATATTAAAATAAGTCAGTTTTCATGAAATAGGTCAATTATCATGAAATAACTCAGTAATATTCAAAAAAGTCAGTTATCAAGAAATATGTCAGTTATCATGAAATAAGTAAGTTATCATGAAAAAAGTCAGTTATCATGAAATAAGTCAGGTATCATGAAATAAGTCAGTTATCATGAAATAATTCAGTTACCAAGAAATCAATCAGTTATCACGAAAGAGGTCAGTTATATTGAAATAAGTCAGTTACCATTAAATAAGTCAGTGATCATGAAATAAGTCAGTTAGATAATGAAATAAGTGAGCTATCATGAAATAAGTCTGTTATCAAGAAATAAGACGGTTATCATGAAATAAGTCAGGTATCATAATATAATTCTGTTATCATCAAATAATTCAGTTATATTGACATGTCAGTTATTACGAAATAAGTCAGTTACCATGAAATAAGTCTGTTACATGAAAAAAGTCAGTTAGATCATAAAATAGGTCAGCCATCATGAAATAAGTTAGTTATCATGAAATAAGTCAGTCATATAGAAATAAGTCAATTATCATGAAATGTCAGTTATCATGAAATAAGTCAGTTACCATATAATAAGCCACTTATCATGAAATAATCCAGTTATAAGGAAATAAGTCAGAGATCATGAAATAAGTCAGTTAGATCATGAAATAAGTCAGTTATCATGAAATAGGTCTGTTATCATGAAAAAAATTCAGTTAGAACATGAAATAAGACCGTTATCATGAAATAAGTCAGTTATAAGGAAATAATTCAGTTATCATTAAATAAGTCAGTTATACTGAAATAAGTCAGGTATCATGAAATAAGTCATTGATCATGAAATGTCAGTTATCATGAAATAATTCAGTTATATTAAACTCAATCAGTCATCACGAAATGTCAGTTATCATGACATAAGTCAGTTATATTGAAATAAGTCAGTTATCATGAAAGAAGTCAGGGATCATGAAATAAGTCAGTTAGATCACGAAATAAGTCAGTTATCATGAAATAAGTCTGTTATCATGAAAAAGTTCAGTTAGATCATGAAATAAGTCTCTTATCAGGAAATAAGTCAGTTATATTGAAATAAGTCAGGTATCATGAAATAAGTCATTTATTATGAAATAATTCAGTTATATTAAACTCAATCATTCATCACGAAATGTTGGTTATCATGAAATAAGTCAGTTATAATGGAAAAATCAGTTATTTTAAATAAGTCAGTTATCATGAAATAAGTGAGTTGTCAAGAAATTTGTCAGTTACACCGTGAAATAAGTCACCTGTATGACTAAATAAGTCAGTTATCATCAAATAAGTTAGTTCTCATGAAATAAGTCAGTTATCATGAAACAATTCAATTGTCACAAACTAAGTCAGTTATCATGAAATAAGTCAGTTATATAGAAATAAGTCAGTTAGATGATGAAATAAGTCAGTTACTATGAAATAAGTCAGTTAGATGATGAAATAAGTCAGTTATCATGAATTAAGTCAGTTATCATGAAATGTCACTTATCAAGAAAGTCATTTATCATGAAATAAGCCAGTTATATGGAAATAAGCCAGTTATATGGAAATAAATCAGTTATCATGAAAAATGTCAGTTATATCATTAAATAAGTCAGTTAACTTGAAATAAGTCGATTATCCTTAAATAAGTCAGCAATCATGAAATAAGTGGCTTAGATCATGATATAAGTCAGATCATGAAATAAGTCAGTTATCATGAAAGAAGTCAGTTATATGAAATAAGTCAGTTATCATGAAATAACTCAGTTATACTGAAATAAATCTGTTCTCATGAAATGTCAGTAATCATCAAATAATTCATTTAGATCATGAAAAAGTCAGTTATCATGAAATGTCAGTTATATTGAAATTAGTCAGTTATCATGAAATAACTCAGTTATATTGAGATAAGTCAGTTATAATGAAATAAATCAGTCATATTGAAATAAATCAGTTATCATGAAATAAGTAAGTTATCATGAAAAAAGTCAGTTATCATGAAAAAGTCACTTATCATGAAATAAGTCAGTTATCTGGAAATAAATCAGTTATCATTAAATAAGCCTGTTATACGGAAATAAGTCAGGTTCATGAAAAAAGTCAGAGATCATGAAATAAGTGAGTTATATTGAAATAAGTCAGTTATCATGAAATAACTCAGTTATACTGAAATAAGTCAGTTATCATGAAATAAGTCAGTTACATGGGAACAAGTCAGTTACTGTCAGATAAGTCAGTCATATTGAAATAAGTCAGTTATCATGAAATAAGTCTGTTATGAAAAAAATTCAGTTAGATGATGAAATAAGTCAGTTATCATAAAATGTCAGTAATCACGAAATAAGTCAGTTAGATCATGAAATAAGTCCGTTATCGTGATATAAGTCAGTTACCAGGAAATAAGTCAGTTACCATGAAATAAGTGAGATATATTGAAATAAGTCATGTATCATGAAATGAGTCAGTGATCATGAAATAAGTCAGTTATACTGAAATAAATGTGCTATCATGAAATGTCAATGATCATTAAATAATTCATTTAGATCATGAAATAAGTCAGTTATACTGAAATAAACATGCTATCATGAAATAAGTCAATGATCATTAAATAATTCATTTAGATCATGAAATAAGTCAGTTATCATGATATAAGTCAGTTATCATGAAATAAGTCAGTTATATGGAAATTAGTCAGTTATCATGAAATAATTCACTTATCATAGATTAAGTCAGTTATACTGAAATATGTCAGTTATCAAGAATTAAGTCAGTCAGACTGAAATAAGTCAGTTTTCATGAAATAAGTTAGTTATCATGAAAAAAATCAGGTAGATGATGAAATAAGTCAGTTATCATGAAATGTCACTTATCAAGAAATGTCATTTATCATGAAATAAGTCAGTTCTCATGAAATAAGCCAGTTATAAGGAAATAAATCAGTTATCACGAAAAATGTCAGTTACTCCATTAAATAAGTCAGTTAACTTGAAATAAGTCGATTATCCTTAAATAAGTCAGTTATCATGAAATAGGTGTCTCAGATCAAGATATAAGTCAGTTAGATCATGAAATAAGACAGTTATCATGAAATAAGTCAGTTATCCCGAAAGAAGACAGTTATATGAAATAAGTCAGTTATTATGAAAAAAACTGTTATACTTAAATAAATCTGTTCTCAAGAAATAAGTCAGTGATTATCATATAATTCATTTAGATAATGAAATAAGTCAGTTATCATGAAATATCAGTTATCATGAAATAACTCAGTTATATTCAGATAAGTCAGTTATAATGAAATAAATCAGTCATATTGAAATAAGTCAGATATCATGAAATAAAGTTATGAAAAAAGACAGGTATCATGAAATAAGGCACTTATCATGAAATAAGTCAGTTATCATGAAAAAAGCCTGTTATATTGAAATAAGTCAGGAATCATGAAATAAGTCAAAGATCAGGAAATAAGTCAGTTATCATGAAACAATTCAGCTATATTGAAATAACTCAGTTACCATGATATAAAACAGTTATCATGAAATAAGTCAGTTATATGGAAATAAATCAGTTATCTTGAGATAAGTCAGTCATATTGAAATAAGTCAGTTATCATGAAATGAGTTACTTATCATGAAATAAGTGTTATGAAAAAATACATTTAGATCATGAAATAAGTCAGTTATCATAAAATGTCAGTTATCATGAAATAAGTCAGTTAGATCACGAAATAAGTACATTATCATGAAATAAGTCAGTTATCAGGAAATAAGTCAGTTATCAGCAAATAAGTGAGATATATTGAAACAAGACCTGTATCATGAAATAAGTCACTTATCATGAAATAATTAAGTTATCAAAAAATGTCAGTTATAATGAAATAAGTCAGTTATCATGGAAAAGGTCAGTTAGATCATGACATAAGTAAGTTATCATGAAATAAGTCACTGGTCTTGAAATAAGTCAGTGATCATATAATAAGTCAGTTACATTGAAATAAGTCAGTGATCATGAAATAAGTCGGTGATCATGAAATCAGTCAGTTATCATGGAAAAAGTCAGTTATATTGTGAAATATGTCAGATATAATAAAATAAGTCAGTGACCATAAAATAAGTCAGGGAGATGATGAAATAAGTCAGACAGATCATGAAATAAGTCAGTTATATTAAATAAGTCAGTTATCATGAAATAAGTCACTTATCATGAAATAAGTCAGTTATCACATAATAAGCAACTTACCATGAAATTAGTCAGTTATATTAAAATTAGTCAGTTTTCATGAAATAAGTCAATTATCATGAAATAAGTATGTTAATTCACGAAATAAGTCAATCATCATGAAGTAAGTCAATTATCATGAAATAAGTCAATTATCATGAAATAAGTATGTTAATTCATGAAATAAGTCAATTATCATGGAATAAGTCAATTATCATGAAATAAATCAATTATCATTAAATAAGTCAATTATCTTCAAATAAGTATGTTAATTCATGAAATATGTCAATTATCATGAAACAACTTGATTATCATCAAATAAGTCAATTATCACCAAATAATTCAATTATAATGAAATAAGTAGGTTAATTCATGAAATATGTCAATTATCATGAAATAAGTAAATTATCATGAAATAAGTAAATTATCATGAAATAAACAATTATCATGAAATAAGTCAATTATTATCAAATAAGTCAATTAACATCAAATAGGTCAATTATCATGAAATAAGTATGTTAGTTCATGAAATAAGTCAATTATCCCGAAATAAGTCAATTTTCAATAAATAAGTCAATTATCATCAAATAAGTTGTTAAATCATGAAATATGTCAATTATCATGAAATAAGTATGTTAATTCATGAACTATGTCAATTATCATGAAATAAGTCAAATATCCTAAAATAAGTTAATTATCATGAAATAAGTATGTTAATTCATAAAATAAGTCAATTATCCTGAAATAAGATGTGTATAAGAGACAGCTTATTTCCTGATAACTGACTTATTTCATGATAATGTAATTATTTCATCATCTAACTGGCTTACTTCATGATAACTGACTTATTTCATGATAAATGATTTATTTCATGATAACTGAATTAATTCTTGAAAATGACTTAGTTCATGATATCTGACTTATTTCATGATCTAACTGACATATTTCATGATAACAGACTTATTTCATGATCGAACTGACTTATTTCATTACCTAACTGACAAATTTCTTGATAACTGACTTATTTCATACCAGAATTATTGCATAACTTAACTATGTATTTCATGATAACTGACTTATTTCATGTAACTGACTTATTTTATGATAANATCATGAAATAAGTCAATGATCATCAAATAAGTATGTTAATTCATGAAATAAGTCAATTATCATAAAACTAGTCAATTACCATGAAATGTCAACTATCATCAAACAAGTCAATTATCACCAAATATGTCAATTATCGTGAAATATGATGTTAATTCATGAAATAAGTCAATTAACATGAAATAAGTCAATTATCATGAAATAAGTCAATCATCAAATAAGTAAATTATCATGAAATAAGTCAATTAGCATGAAATAAGTCAATTATCATAAAATAAGTCAATTACCATGAAATAAGTCAATTCCCATGAAATAAGTCAATTAGCATGAAATAAGTCAACTATCATCAAATAAGTCAATTACCATGAAATAAGTCAATTATCATCAAATAAGTCTATTACCATGAAATAAGTCAATTCCCACGAAATAAGTCAATTATCATGAAATAAGTCAATTATCAGGAAATAGATAAATTATCATGAAATAAATCTATTATCATGAAATAAGGCTCTTAGATCATGAAATAAGTCAATTATCAAGAAATAATTCAATTATCATGAAATTAGTCAATTATCATGAAATAAGTCGGGTAACATGAAATAAGTCTAATATATCATGAAATATGTCAGTTATTATGAAATAAGTCTCTTAGATCATGAAATAAGTCACTTATCATGAAATAGGTCAATTATCATGAAAGAAGTCAATAAACATGAAATCAGTCAGTTATCACGAATTAAGTACTTTAGATCATGAAATAAGTCAATTATCATAAAATAAGTCAAATATCATGTAATAAGTCATTTATCATGAAATAAGTCAGTTATCATGAAATAAGTCAATTATCATGAAATAAGTCACTTATGAAACATGTCAATAAACATGAAATAATTCTGTTAGAACATGAAATAAGTCAATTGTCATGAAATTAGTCAATTATCTTGAAATAAGTCAATTATCATGAAAAAAGTCAATTATCATGAAATATGTCTGTGAGATTATCAAATAAATAATCTTGAACTAAGTCAATAATCATGAAATAAGTCCATATCATGAAATAAGTTATTTATCATGAAATAAGTCAATTAACTTGAAATAAGTCAATTATCATGAAATATGTCTGTTAGATCATGAAATAAGTCAATTTCCATGAAATAAGTCAATTATCATGAAATAAGTCTCTTAGATCATGAAATAAGTCAGTTACCATGAAATAAGTCAATTATCATGAAATAATTCAATTATCATGAAGTAAGTCAAGTATCTTGAAATGAGTCAATTATTATGAAATAAGTCTGTTAGATCATGAACAAAGTCAGTTATTATGAAATAAGTCACTTATCATGAAATAAGTTAGTTATCATGAAATAAGTCAGTTATCATGTTATAAGTCAGTTATCATTAAATAAGTTAGTTGTGTCATGAAATAAGTCAGTTATCATTCAATAAGTTAGTTATCATGAAATAAGTCAGTTATCAAGAAATTTGTTTGATCATGAAATAAGTCAGTTATTTCATGAAATCAGTCAGTTAAATGAGGAAATAAGTCAGTTATCACGAAATATGTTGTGAGATCATGAAATAGGTCAATTATCATGAATTAAGTCAATTATCATGATATGTCATTTATCACGAAATAAGTCTGTTAATTCATGAAAAAAGTCAACATGAAATACGTTACTTATCATGAAATAAGTCTGTTAAATCATGAAATAAGTCAATTATCATGAAGTAAGTGTGTTAATTCAACAAATAAGTCAATTAGCATGAAATAAGTCTGTTCGATTATGAAATATGTAAATTATCATTGAATAAGTTAATTATCATGAAATAAGTACATTATCGTGAAATAAGTCAAATATCACCAAATAAGTCAATTGTCATGAAATGTCTGTTAATTCATGAAATATATCATTATCATGAAATATGTCAATTATCATGAAATAAGTCTGTTAGATTATGAAATAAGTCAATTATCTTGAAATAAACCTATAATCATGAAATAAATCCATATCATGAAGTAAGTCAATTATCATGAAATATGTCAAGTATAATGAAATAATTCTTAGATCATGAAATAAGTCAATTATTATNATTTTCATGAAATAAGTTAATTATCGTGAAATAAGTCTCTTAGATCATGAAATAAGTCAGTTATGAAATAAATCTGGAAATCATGAAATAAGTCAATTATCATGAAATAAGGCTCTTAGATCATGAAATGTCATTTTTCAAGAAATAATTCAATTATCATGAAATTAGTTATCATGAAATAAGTCAGTTAACATGAAATAAGTCTATTATATTATGAAATATGTCAGTTATCATGAAATAAGTCTCTTAGATCTGTCTCTTATACACATCTGGTGGTTTAAGGGGTATTAGTGTGAAGAATCAGGGTCTAATTGTNAAATAAGTCAGTTAACATGAAATAAGTCTATTATATTATGAAATATGTCAGTTATCATGAAATAAGTCTCTTAGATCATGAAATAAGCCACTTATGAAATAAGACAATTATAGTGAAATAAGTCCCTTATCACGAAATGTCTGTTAGATCATGAAATAAGTTAATTGTCATGAAGTAAATCAATTATCATGAAATAAGTCTGTTCGATCATGAAATAATTCCATTATCATGAAATTAGTCAATTATCATGAAATAATTCAATTATCATGAAGTAAGTCAAATATCTTAAAATAAGTCAATTATTATGAAATAAGTCTGTTAGGTCGTGAACTAAGTTAGTTATCATGAAATAAGTCACTTATCATGAAATAAGTCAGTTATCATGAAATAAGTCAGTTATCATGTTATGTCAGTTATCATTAAATAAGTTAGTTGTGTCATGAAATAAGTCAGTTAGATCATGAAATAAATCAGTAATCATTCAATAAGTTAGTTATCATGAAATAAGTCACTTATCAGGAAATTTGTTAGATCATGAAATAAGTTAGTTATATCATGAAATCAGTCAGTTAGATGAGGAAATAAGTCAGTTATCATGAAATAATTCAGTTATCGTTAAATAAGTTATTTATGTCATGAAATAAGTCAGATCATGGAATAAGTAAATTATCATTAAATAATTTAGTTATCAGGAAATAAGTCATTTATCAATAAATTTGTTAGATCAAGAAATAAATCAGTTATATCATAAATTCAGTCAGTTAGATCAGGAAATATGATGAATTAGTCAGGTTTCATGAAATAAGTCAGTTATCAGAAGTAAGTCTGTTAGATGAAGAAATAAGTCAGTTATCATGATATAAGTCAGTTATCATGAAATAAGTCAGTTAGATTATGAAATAAGTCTGTTATTGTGAAATTAGTCTGTTATCAGGAAATACATCAGTTATCATGAAATAAGTCATTTGTCATGAAATAAGTCAGTTATCATGATATAAGTCAGTTATCATGAAATAAGTCAGCTATCCTGAAATTTGTCAATTATCATGAAATAATCCTGTTAGAACCTGAAATAGTTCAGTTAGATCATGACCTAACTGTTAGATCATTAAATAAGTAATTGATCATGAAATAAACCAGTTATCATGAAATAACTCAGTTATTATGAAATAAGTCAGTCATCATGAAAACATACAGTTAGATGATAAAATATGTCAGTTATCATTAAATAAGTCAATTGNAGTTAGATCATGACCTAACTGTTAGATCATTAAATAAGTAATTGATCATGAAATAAACCAGTTATCATGAAATAACTCAGTTATTATGAAATAAGTCAGTCATCATGAAAACATACAGTTAGATGATAAAATATGTCAGTTATCATTAAATAAGTCAATTGTCATTAAATGTCAGTTATCATGAAATAAGTCAGTTAGATCATGAAATAAGTCAGATATCATGAAAAAAGTCAGTTTTCATGAATTAACTCAGTTGTCATGAAATAAGTCAGGTATCATGAAATAAGTCAGTTATCATGAAATAAGTCAGTTATCACAAAATAAGTCAGTTATCCTGAAACAAGTCAGTGACCATGAAGTAAGTCAGTTATTGTGAAATAAGTCAGTTATCATAAAATAATTCTGTTTTCATAAAATAAGTCAGTTATCATGAAATAAGTCTGTTATATCGAAATAAGTCAGTGACCATGGAATAACTTAGTGATTGTTAAAAAATTCAGTTATCATGAAATAATTTAGTTATCATGAAGCAAGTCAGTTCTCAAGAAATTTGATTGTTACATCATGATATAAATCTGTCAGATCATGAAATAAGTCAGTTAGATCAAGAAATAAGTCAGTCATTATTATATGTTAGTTTTCATGAAATAATTCAGTTATCAAGAAATTTATAGTTAGGTCCTGAAATAAATCAGTTAGGACATGAAATAAGTCAGATATTATGAAATAAGTCAGTTAGATCATGAAATAAGTCAGTTAAATCATGAAATAAGTCAGTTATCATGAAATAAATCAGTTATCATGAAATAGGTCAGTTATCATGAAATAGGTCAGTTATCATGAAATACTTCAGTTATCATGAAATAAGTTAGTTATAATGAAATAAATAAGTTATATTGAAATGTCATTTATCATGAAATAATTCAGTTTCCATTAAGTAAGTCAGATAGATCATGAAATAAGTCATGTAGATCATGAAGTAATTCAGTTATATCATTAAACAAGTCAGTTATATCAGAAAATATGTCAGTTATCATGAAATAAGTCAGTTATGTCATGAAATAACTCAGTGAGATCATGAAATATTTCAGTTATATAATGAAACAAGTCAGTTATATCATGAAATATGTCAGTTATCATGAAATAAGTCATTTAACATTAAATAGGTCAGTGAGATCATAAAATGAGTCATTTATCATGAAATCATTGTTATGAAAGAAGTCAGTTATCAAGAAATAAGGCAATTATCATGAAAGAAGTCAGTTAGCATGAAAAAAGTCAAGTAGATCATGAAATAATTCAGTTAAACTCAAGTAAGTCAGTTATAATGAAATAAGTCAGATCATGTTAAGTCAGTTATCATGAAATAAGTGAGTGATCATGAAATAAGTCAGGTATCCTGAAATAAGTCAGGTATCCTGAAATAAGTCAGTTAGATGATGAAATCAGTCATTTATCATGAAATAAGTCAGTTATCATGAATTGAGTCAGTTATCATGAAATCAGTCATTTATCATGAAATAAGTCAGTTATCATGAAGTAAGCCTGTTAGATGATGAAATTAGTCACTTAGAGGATGAAATAAGTCAGTTATCATGAAATAATTGATTTATCATGAAAAAGTCGGTTATATTGAAATGTCAGTTATCAATAAATGTCAGTGATTTTGAAATAAGTCAGTTAGATCAAGAAATAAGTCAGTTATCATGAAATAAGTTATTTATCAGGAAGTAAGACATTTACATCATTTAATAAGTAAGTTAGATCATGAAATAATTCAGTTATATCATTAATCAAGTCAGTTATATCATGAAATATGTCACTTATCATGAAATGTCAGTTCTCATTAAATAAATCAGTTACATCATGAAATATGTCAGTTAAATCATGAAAAAGTGAGTTATCATGACATAATTCAGTTATCATGCAATATGTCAGTTAGATCATGAAATAAGTCATTTATCATGATATCAGTCAGTTATCCTGAAATAAGTCGGTTACATCATGAAATAAGTCAGTTAGATCATGAAATAAGTCCATTATCATTAAATAAGTCAGTTATCATGTAATAAGACAGGTATCATGTAATAAGTAAGTGAGATCTTGAAATAAGTCAGTTAAATCATGAAGTATGTCAGTTATCATGAAATAAGTCAGTTATCATGAAGTAATCAGTTAGATAATGAAATAAGTCAGTGAGATCATGAAATAAGACAGTTATCATGAATTAAGTCACTTATGAAATGTCAGTGATCTTTAAATATGTCAGTTATCATGAAACAAGTCAGTTATCCTGCAATAAGTTAGTTATCATGAAATAAGTCAGTTACGTCATGAAATAAGTCAGTTATCATGAAATAAATCAGTTATCATGAAATAAGTCAGTTATGACTTAAGTCAGTTATATCTTGAAATAAGTCAGTTAGATCATGACATAAGTCAGTTAGATCATAAAATAAGTCAGTTATCATGACATAAGTCAGGTATCATGAAATAATTCACTTAGATGATGAAATAAGTCAGTTATCCAGAAATAAGTCAGTTAGATGATGAAATAAGTAGGCCAGTGTGTCTGGAGTCGAGCCTCGGGCTGACAGTCGAGGCACTGCAAGGCAGCAACGTGCATCTGGAGTGTACGAGACATTAGGGAGTCTTGGGGAATGGTGGCCCAACCCCTGGGCCTCCTCCCAACTCTCTTGCTGCGAGCCCCTCCTCTGGAGAGGCCAGTCTCCGTGCGAGTTGTGAGGCGCCTCTGGGGATTCCTCCCCAGTCATCGCCAGGTCCTCAGTCCTCGTCTGGTGCTGAGGCTGGAGCCTGAGCTTGTCTCCCCCGTGCTGACATAGGTCTTGGAGTTCCCGTGGAGCCCTCACAGGGGAGTCGGGCCTCGCCTTGCCTGGAGACATGCACCGCCACTTTCCTCCCCAGCTTCAGCAGCAATGTCTGCCTCCCCGTCAAGTGGACACAGGGAACTGTGGCTTGGCCTCGAGGTACCCCAGGGCTGTCACACATGCCAGTGTGTCGGAGGTCGAGCCTCGGGGTGACAGTCGAGGCAGTGCAGGGCAGCCAGATTCATCTGGGTGGATGAGGCATTTTGGGGACTTGGGGAATCGTAGCCTGACACCTGAGGCTTCTCCCCACTCCCCTGGTGCCAGAGCCTCCTCTTGGGTTGCAAGGGGTGTTTTGGGAACCCTTTCCCGACCGAGCAGGGAAAGGCCCCCTCATTTGGAGCTGAGCAGGAGAAAATGGTGCTCCTCTTGAGTTGTGGCAGGATCCTTGGGGTTTCTCTCGAGTGGGGATGTGTGGCGTGGGGAACTTCTTGGCTCACAACAAGGATGTGAAGTAGCCTTCTGAAGCCAAGAGTGAAGGCGGGGGGAGACTTGTGGTTCACAGCAAGGGTGTGAAGGAGACTTTCTAGGTCCAAGAGGGAAGGGGGGGTGACTTGCGCTTCACAGCAAGGGTGTGAAGGAGCCTTTCGAGGTCAAAGGGGGAAGGGGTGATTTCCCTGAGACATCGCAGAGGACAAGGGCCTCACCCTGCCTGCAGGGGAGAAACTTCTCGTTTTTCTCGAGTTATGAACAGGACTCAAGGGACACACCCCTGTGCCCGCAGGAGAGGCCAGTCTCCCAGCTAGTTGTAAGGCGCCTCTGGGGATTCCTCCCCAGTCATCACTGGGTCCTCTGTCCTCATCTCATGCTCAGGCCGGAGCCTGATCTTGCCTCACCCGAGCTGATATAGGTCTTGGGAATCCTCTGGAGCCCCTGGTGGAGTCAGGCCTCATTTCACCTGGAGACGTATTCAGCCTGTTCCCTCCCCAGCTGCAGCAGCAGTGTCCGGCTCCCCCTAGAGTAGACACAAGGATCTGTGTCTTGCCCTCGAAGTACCCCAGGGCTGTCACAGGTACCAGTGTGTCGGGAGTTGAGCCTCGGCGTGACAATCGAGGCAATTGAGCCTCGGCATGACAGTCAGGTGCATCTGGAGTGGACGAGGCATTTGGGGGTCTTGGGGATTGTTAGCCCGAACCCTGAGGCTCATCCCGACTCTCCTGGGGCAAGTGCCTCCTCTTGGGATGTGAGGGGAGTGCCGTGAACCCTTTCCCAATGGAGCAAGGAAAGGCCCCTCATCTGGAGCTGAGCTGGGGAAAATGGGGCTCTTCTTGAGTTGCAGCAGGACCCTCGGGGTTCCTCTCGACTGGGGGTGGGTGGAGTAGGGAACTTCTTGGGTCACAGCAAGGGTGTGAAGGAGCATTTTGAGGTCCAAGGGGGAAGGGTTGATTTCCCTTGAGATGCCGCAGCAGACAAGGGCCTCATCTCGTCTGCAAGGGAGAAGCTTCTGGTTTTTCTCGAGTTTCGGCAGTGTCCTCTTGAGTTAAGACGGGGACCCCAGGGATCCACCCCTGTGGTCTCAGGAGAGGCCAGTCTCCGTCTGACTTGCGAGGCGCCTCTGGGGATTCCTGCTCAGTCGTCGCAGGGTTCTCAGTCCTCGTCTGGTGCTGAGGCCGGACCTGAGCTTGCCTCACCCGTGCTGACATAGGTCTTGGGGTTCCCCTGGAGCCCCCACAGGGGATTCAGGCCTTGTCTCGCCTGGAGACATGCACGGCCACTTTCCTCCCCAGCTGCAGCAGCAGTGTCTGGCTCCCTGTCGTGTGGAGACAGGGATCTGTGGCTTGCCATCGATGTACCACAGGGCTGTCACACGTGCCAGTGTGCCCGGAGTTGAGCCTTGAGACGACAATCGAGGCAGTGCAAGGCAGTCAGGTGACTCTGATTTGGACGAGGCTTTTGGGTGTCTTGGGGAATGGTGGCCCGACCCCTGAGGCTCCTCCCGACACTCCTGGTGCAAGCGTCTCCTCTTGAAATGTGAGGGGAACCCCGGGGAAATCTGCCAGGAAAGGGCCCCTCATCTGGAGCTGAGCAGCAGAAAACTGGGCTCCTCTTGAGTCACAGCTGGACCCTCAGGGTTCCTCTCGAGTGGGGACGGATGGGGCGGGGAACTTCTTGGGTCACAGCAAGGGTGTGAAGGAGCCTTTCGAGGTCCAAGAGGGAATGGGTGATTTTCCCCAAGATGCCTCAGCAGACAAGGGCCTCAACAGGCCTGCAGGGGAGAAGCTTCTGGTTTTCTCGAGTTGCGGCGGGGTCCTCTCGAGTTACGACAGGGACCCCAGGCACCCACCCCTGTGACCTGAGGAGAGGCCAGTCTCCGTGCGAGTTTGGAGGCACTACTGTTGATTCCTCCCCAGTCGGCGCCGGGTCCTCAGACCTCGTCTGGTGCTGAGGCCGGAGCCTGAGCTTGCCTCGTCCGTGCTGACAGAGGTCTTGTGGTTCCCCTGGAGCCCCAACAGGGGAGTCAGTCCTCGTCTTGCCTGGAGACGTGCATGGCCACTTCCTCTCCAGCTGCAGAAGCAGTGTCAGGCTCCACATCAAGCGTGCCAGGTATCTATGGCTTGTCCTCAAGGTACCCCAGGGCTGTCACATGTGCCAGTGTGTGGGGAGTCCAGCCTCAGAGTTACAGCTGACAGTGCAGGGAAGTCAGGTGCATCTGGAGTGGATGAGGCATTTGGGCGTCTTGGGGAATGGTGACCCGATCCCTGAGGCTGCCCATGACTCTCCTGGTGCGAGCACCACATCTTGGGTTGTGAGGGGAA
This sequence comes from Raphicerus campestris, assembly GCA_006410735.1. Classification (NCBI taxonomy): domain Eukaryota; kingdom Metazoa; phylum Chordata; class Mammalia; order Artiodactyla; family Bovidae; genus Raphicerus; species Raphicerus campestris. Next base: position 61,841 of record SJYW01049386.1, read on the forward strand.
CACTGGGAACCCTTTCCCGATGGAGCAGGGAAAGGGCCCCTCATCTGGAGCTGAAGAGGGGAAAACGAGGCTCCTCGTATGTTGCGGTGGGACCCTCGGGGTTCCTCTCGAGTAGGGACACGTGGAGCGGGGAACTTCTAGCATCACATCAAGGGTGTGAAGGAGCCTTTCGAGGTCCAGTAGGGAAGGGGGGATTTCTGCCGAGAAGCCGCAGCGTACAAGGGACTCACACCGCCTGTAGGGGAGAAGCTTCTGATTTTTCTCGAGTTGCGGCCTGGTCCTCTTGAGTTATGACGGGGACCCCAGGGACCTGCCCCTGTGGCCTCAGGAGTGGCAGTCTCCGTGCGAGTTGTGAGGCGCCTCCGAGGATTCTTCCCATGTTGTCACCGGGTCCACTGTCCTTGTCTGGTGCTGAGGCTGGTTCCTGACCTTGCCTTGCCTGTGCTGACCAGGTCTTGGGGTTCTTCTGGAGCCCCCAGAGGGGAGTCAGGCCTTGTCTCACCTGGAGAAGTGCACGGCTGCTTTCCTCTCCAACTGCAGCAGCAGTGTCTGGTTCTTCATCGATTGGACACAGGGATCTGTGGTGTGCCCTCGAGGTACCCTAGGGTTGTCACGCGAGCCACTGTGTAGGGATCGAGCCTCGGGGTGACAGTCGAGTCAGTGCAGGGCAATCAAGTGCATCTGGAGTGAACGAGGCATTTGGGGGACTTGGGGAATGGTGGCCCGACCCCTGAGGCTCCTCCCGACTCTCCTGGTGCGAGCGCCTGCTCTTGGGATGCGAGGTGAATGTGGGGAATCGTTTTCCGACATAGGAGGGAAAGGGCCCCTAATCTGGAGCTAAGCAGAGGAAAATGCAGCTCCTTTTGAGTCGCGGTGGGACCCTCGGGGTTTCTCTTGAATGTGGATGGGTGGGGCGGGGAACTTCTTGAGTCAAAGCAAGGGTGTGAAGGAATATTTCGAGGTCAAAGAGGAAAGGGGAGATTTCCCCTGAGACGCCACAGTGGACGAGGGCCTCACCCCGTCTGCAGGGGAGAAGCTTCTGGTTTTTCTCGAGTTACGGCAGGGTCCTCTAGGGTTACGACGGGGACCACAGGGACCCTGACTGTGGCCTCAGGAGAGGACAGTCTATGTGCGAGTGTCGAGGCACCTCAGGGAATTGCTCCCCAGTCGTCGCCGGTTCCTCAGTCCTCATATGGTGCTGAGTCCAGAGCCTGAGCTTGACATGCTCATGCTGACATAGGTCTTGGGGTTCCCCTGGAGCCCCTACAGGGGAGTCAGGCCTCGTCTCGCCTGGAGATGTGCACGGCCGCTTTATTCCCCAGCTGCAGCAACAGGGTCCAGCTCTTCGTCAAGCGTGCCAGGGATCTGTGTCTTGCCCTCGAGGTACCCCAGGGCTGTCACACGTGCCAGTGTGTAGGGAGTCGAGCCTCGGAATTACAGCCGACAGTGCAGGGAAGTCAGGTGCATCTGGAGTGGATGAGGCATTCGGGCGTCTTGGGGAATGGTGACCCGATCCCTGAGGCTCCCCCTGACTCTCCTGGTGTGAGCGCCTCCTCTTGGGATGGGAGAGGAACGGCCGGAACCCTTTCCAGACAGAGCAGGGAAAGGGCCTCTCATCTGGAGCTGAGCAGGGGAAAACGAGGCTCCTCGTGAGTCGCGTTGGTACCCTTGTGGTTCTTCTCGTGTGGGGAAGGGTGCCAGCAAGGGTGTGAGGGATCCTTACGAGGTCCAAAATGAAGGGGTGATTTCCCCCGAGATGCCACAGCAGACAAGGGCCTCACCCCGCCTGCAGGGGAGAAGCTTCTGGTTTTTCTTGAGTTATGGCAGGCTCCTCTAGGTTAACGATGGGGACCACAGGGACCTCCCCCACTGTGGCCTCAGGAGAGGACAGTCTACCTGAGAGTTGTGAGGCGCCTCTGGGTATTCCTCCCCAGTCTTCACCAGATCCTCAGTCCTCACATGGTGCTGAGTCTGGAACCTGAGCTTGACATGCCCATCCTGACAGAGGTCTTGGGGTTCCCCTGGAGTCTCCCTCAGGCCTCATCTCGCCTGTGGACTAGCACGGCCACTTTATTCCCCAGCTGCAGCAGCAGGGTGTGGCTTCCCCTCAAGTGGACCCAGGAATCTGTGGCTTGCCCTTGAAGTACCCCAGTGCTGTCACATGTGCCAGTGTGTCAGGAGTCTAGTCTCAGGGAGACAGTCGAGACAGTACAGGGCAGTCAGGTGCATCTGGAGTGGATGAGGCCTTTGGGGGTCTTGGGGAATTGTTACCCTACCACTGAGACTCCTCCCGACTCTCCTGGTGCGAGCGCCTCCTCTTGTGATGTGAGGGGTTCACCAGGAACCCATTCCTGATGGAGCAGGGAAAGGGCCCCTCGTCTGGAGCTGAGCAGGGGGAAACGGCTTTTCTCTTGAGTCATGGCGGGACCCTCGGGGTTCCTCTCCAGTGGGGACGGGTGGGACGAGGAACTTCTTGGGTCACAGCAAGGGTGTGGAGGAGCCTTTCGAGGTCCAAGATGGAAGGTGTGATTTTCCCTGTGACGATGCATCAGACAAGCGCCTCACCCCACCTGTAGGGGAGAAGCTTCTGCGTTTTCCTGAATTGTGGCAGGGTCCTTTCGAGTTACAAAGGGGACCCCAGGGACACGCTCCTGTGGCCTCAGGAGAGGCCAGTCCGTACGAGTTGCGAGGGGCCTCTAGGGATTCCTCCCCATTCGTTATGGGGTCCTCAGTCCTCGTGTGGTGCTGAGGCGGGAGCCTGATCTTGCCTCACTCGTGCTGACATAGGTCTTGGGGTTCCCCTGGAGCCCCCACAGGGGAGTCAGGCCTCTTCTCGCCTGGAGACGCACACGGTTGCTTTCCTCCCCAGCTGCAGAAGCAGTGTCTGGCTCCCGTCGTTCGGACACTGGGAGCAGTGGCTTGTCCTCGAGGTACCCCAGGGATGTCACACGTGCCAGTGTGTCGGGAGTGGAGACTCGGGGTGACAGTCGAGGCAGTGCCGGGCAGCCAGGTGCATCTGGAGTGGACGAGGCATTTGGGGGTCTTGTAGAATGGTGGCCAGACCCTTTAGGCTCCTCTGACTTTCCTTGTGCTAGCGCCTTCTATTGGGATGTGAGAGGCGTGCTAGGAACTCTTACCCGATGAAGCAGGGAAAGAGTCCCTCATCGAGAGCTGAACAGGGGAAAACGGTACTCCTCTTGAGTCGCAGAAGGACCCGGAGGTTTCCTCTCGAATGGGGATGGGTGGGGTGGGGAACTTCTTGGGTCACAGCAAGGGTGTGAAGGAGCCTTCCCAGGTGCAAGTGGGAAGGGGTGATCTCCCCCGAAACACCGCAGTGCAGAAGGGCCTCACCCCAGCTCCAGGGGAGAAGCTTCTGGTTTTTCTCGAGTTGCAGTGCGGTCCTCTCGAGTTACGATGCGGACCCCAGGGACCCACCCATGTGGCCTCAAGAGAGCCCAGTCACCATGCGAGTTGTGTGGCACCTCTGGGGATTCCTCTCCAGTCATCACTGGGTCCCCAGTCCTCGTCTGGTGCTGAAGCCACAGCCTGAGCTTGCCTGACCCATGCTGACATATGTATTGGGGTTCCCCTGGAGCCCCCACAGGGGAGTCAGGCCTCATCACGCCTGAAGACATGCATAGCCACTTTCCTCCCCAGCTGCAGCAGCAGTGTCCGCTCCCCATTGAGCACACACAAGAATCTGTGGCTTGCCATTGAGGTACCCTAGGACTCTCACACGTGCCTGTGTGTCGGAAGTCGAACCGCGGGGTGACAGTTGAGGTAGTGCAGGGCATTCAGATGCATCTGGAGTGGATGAGGATTTGGGGTCTTGGGGAATGGTGCCCCGAACCCTGAGGCTCCTCCCGACTCTCCTGGTGTGAGTGCCTCCTCTTGGGATGCGAGGGAAGTGCGGGGAACCCTTTGTCGATGAAGGAGGGAAAGGGCCCCTCATCTGGAGCTCAGCAGGGGAAAATGGGGCTCCACTTGAGTCGCGGTGGGACCCTTGGTGTTTCTCTCAAGTGGGAAGGATGGAGCAGGGAGCTTTTTGGGTCACAGCAAGGGTGTGAATGAGCCTTTCAAGGTCCAAGAGGGAAGGGGTTATTTCCCCTGAGACGACGCAGCGGAAAAGGGACTCATCTCGCCTGCAGGGGAGAAGCTTCTGGTTTTTCTTCAGTTGCGGCGGGGTCCTCTTGAGTTACGACGGGTACACCAGGACCCACCCCTGTGGCCTCAGGAGAGGCCAGTCTCCATGTGAGTTGCGAGATGCATCTGGCAATTTCTCCCCAGTGGTCGCTGGGTCCTCAGTCCTGGTTTTTCTCGAGTTGTGGCAGGGTCCACTCCAGTTAGGATGGGGACAGCAGGGTCCCGCCCCTGTGGCCTCAGGAGAGTCCAGTCTCCTTGTGAGTTGGGAGCCACCTCTGGGGATTCCTCCCCTATCGTCCCCAGGTCCTCAGTCCTCATCCGGTGCTGAGGCTGGAGCCTGAGCTTGCCTCGCCCATGCTGACATAGGTCTTGGGGTTCCCCTGTAGCACCCACAGGGGAGTCAGGCCTCCTCTCGCCTGGAGTCATGCATGGCCACTTTCCTCCCCAGCTGCAGCAGCAGTGTCCAGCTCTTCCTTCGAGCGGACACAGGGATCTTTGGCTTGCCCTCGAGGTACCCCAGGGTTGTCACGCCAGCCAGTGTTTCGGGAGTTGAGCCTCGGGGTAATAGTCGAGGCAGTGCAGGGCAGTCAGGTGCATCTGGAGTGGACGAGGCATTTGGGGGACTTGGGGAATGGTGGCCCGACCCTTGAGGCTCTTCCCGACTCTCCTGGTGCGAGCGCCTCCTCTTGGGATGTGAGGGAAGCACAGGGAACCCTTTGCCGACGGAGGAGGGAAAGGGCCCCTCATCTGGAGCTGAGCAGGGAAAAACGGGGCTCCTGTTGAGTCGCAGTGGGACCCTCGGGGTTCCTCTAAATGTGGACGGGTGGGGCGGGGAACTTCTTGGGCTGAAGCAAGGGTGTGAAGGAGCCTTCTGAGGTCCAAGAGGGAAGGAAGGATTTCCCCCGAGATGCCAAAACGGACAAGGGCCTCCCCTCACCTGCAGGGGGGAAGCTTCTGGTGTTTCTCAGTTGAGGCTGGGTCCTCTCGAGTTACGACACGGACCCCAGGGACCCGCCCCTGTGGCCTCAGGAGAGGCCAATCTCCGTGCGAGTTGCGAGGTGCCTCTGGGGATTCCTCGCCAGTCGTCACCGGATCCTCAGTCCTCATCTCGTGCTGAGGCCGCAGCCTGAGCTTGCCTCGCCCATGCTGACATATGTATTGGGGTTTCCCTGGAGCCCCAACAGGGGAGTCAGGGCTCATCTCGCCTGGAGACATGCACAGCCGCTGTCCTCGCCAGCTGTAGCAGCAGTGTCTGGCTCCCCATCGAGCGAACACAAGAATCTGTGGCTTGCCCTCGAGGTACCCTAGGACTGTCACACGTGCCAGTGTGCTGGGAGTCGAATCGTGGGGTGACAGTCGAGGTAGTGCAGTGCATTCAGGTGCATCTGTAGTGCAGGAGGATTGCGGGTCTTGGGGAATGGTGGCCCAAACCCTGAGGCTCCTCCCGACCCTCCTGATGCGAGCGCCTTCTATTGGGATGCGAGGGGAGTGCTGGGAACTCTTACCAGTTGGAGCAGGGAAAGGGCCCCTTATCTGGAGCTCAGCTGGGGAAAACAGGGCTCCTCTTGAGTCGCGGCGAAACCCTCGCAGTTCCTCTCTAGTGGGGACAGGTTGGTCCGGGAACTTCTTGGGTCACTGCAAGGATGTGAAGGAACCTTTCGAGGTCCAAGAGGGAATGGATGATTTCCCCCAATACGCTGCAGTGGACAAGGGCCTCATCCTGACTACAGGGGAGAAGCTTCTGGTTTTTCTCGAGTTGTGGCAGGGTCCACTCCAGTTAGGACGCGGACAGCAGGGTCCCGCCCCTGTAGCCTCAGGAGAGTCCAGTCTCCATGCGAGTTGGAAGCCACCTCTGGGGATTCCTCCCCTATCGTCCCTTGGTCCTCAGTCCTCGTCTGGTGCTGAGGCCGGAACATGAGTTTGCCTTGTCCATGCTGACATAGGTCTTGGGTTTCCCCTGGAGTCCCCACAGAGGAGTCAGGCGTTGTCTCGCCTGGATACGTGCACGGCTGCTTTCGTCCCTAGCTTCAGCCACAGTGTGCAGCTCCCCATCGAGCGACACAGGGATCTGTGGTTTGCCCTCAAGGTAGCCCAGGGCTGTCAAAAGTACCAGTGTGTAGGGAGATGATCCTCAGGGGGACAGTCGAGGCGGTGCAAGGCAGTCAGGTGCATCTGGAGTGGATGAGGCATTTATGTGTCTTGGGAATGGTGGCCTGACCCCTGAGGCTCCTCCCAACTCTCCTGATGCGAGCACCACCACTTGGGATGCGAGGGCATCCCAGGGAACCCTTTTCCTTCGAAGCAGGTAAAGAGTCCCTGATCTGGAGCTTAGCAGGGGAAAACAGGGCTCGTCTTGATTCGTGGTGGAACCCCCGAGGTTCCTCACGAGTGGGAATGGGTGGGGCGGGGAACTTCTTGGGTCACAGCAAGGGTGTGAAGGAGCCTTTCGAGGTCGAAGAGGGAAGGGTAGATTTACCCCAAGGAGAATCTTCTGGTTTTTCTCGAGTTGCAGCGGGGACAACTTGAGTTACGACGGGGACCCTAGGGACCCACACCTGTGGCCTCAGGACAGGTCAATCACCTTGCGAGTTGCGAGGCATCTCTGGGGATTCCTCCTCAGTCATCTCTGGGTCCTCAGTATCGTCTGGTGCTGAGGCTGGAACCTGAGCTTCCCTCGCTCGTGCTGTCATAGGTCTTGGGGTTCCCCTGGAGGCCCTCACAGGGAAGTCAGGCCTCGTCTCGCCTGGAGACGTGCACGGCCCTTTTCATCCCCAGCTGCAGCAGCAGTGTCCGGTTCCCCGACGAGCAGACCAGGGATCTGTGGCTTGCCCTCGAGTAACCCCGGGGCTGTCACACGTGCCAGTGTGTCGGGAGTTGAGCCTCGGGGTGACAGTCGAGGCAGTGCGGGGCATTCAGGTGGATCTGGGGTGGACGAGGCTTTTGGGGGTCTTGGGGAATGGTGGCCCGACCACTGAGGCTCCTCCCGATTCTCCTGGTCCAAGCGCCTCCTCTTGGGATATGAGGGAAGCGCTGGGAACCCTTTCCCAACGGAACAGGGAAAGGGCCCATCATCTGGAGCTGAGCAGGGGAAACGGGGCTCCTCTTGAGTCGTGGTGGGACCCTCGGGGTTCCTCTCGAGTGGGAATGGGTAGAGTAGGGAACTTCTTGGGTCACAGCAAGGGTGTGAAGGAGCCTTTCGAGTTCCAAGAGTAAAGGGGTGATTTCCCCCAAGACTCCGCAGGGGACAGGGTCCTCATCCCGCCTTCAGTGGAGAAGCTTCTGTTTTTTTCTCGAGTTGTGACGCGGTCCTCTCGAGTTATGCCAGGAACCCCAGGGACCCACCCCTGTGGCTTCAAGTGAGGCCAGTCTCCATGCGAGTTGCAAGGTGCTTCTGAGATTCCTCCCTATTCGTCGCTGTTTCCTCAGTCCTCCTATGGTGCTTAGGCCTGAGCTTGACCTTTTCTCGCCCTTGCTAACATAGGTCTTGAGGTTCACCTGGAGCTCCCACAGGGGAGTCAAGCCTCGTCTTGCCTGGAGACATGCACTGCCACTTTCCTCCCCAGCTACAGCAGCAGTGTCCGGCTCCCCATCGAGCGGACACAGGAATATTTGCCTTGTCCTCTAGGTACACCTCTAGGTACACACGTGACATTGTGTCAGGAGTCGAGCCTCGGGGTGACAGTCTAGGCAGTGGAGGGCAGTCAGGTTCATCTGGAGTGGATGAAGCATTTGGGGGACTTGGGGAATGGTGGCCCGACCCCTGAGGCTCCTCCTGACTTTCGTGCTGCTAGCGCCTCCCCTTGGGATGTGAGGGGAGCACCAGGAAAACTTTTCCAATGGAGCAGGGAAAGGGCCCCACATCTAGAGCTGAGAAAGGGAAAACGGGGCTTCTCTTGAGTATTTGTAGGACCCTTGGGATTCCTCTCGAGTAGAGACGGGTGGGATGGGGAACTCCTTGGGTCACAGCAAGGGTGTGAAGCAGCCTTTCAAGGTCCAAGAGGGAAGGCGGGATTTTCCTGGAGACTCCACCATGGACAAGCGTCTTACCCTGCCTGCAGGGGAGAAGCTTTTGGTTTTTCACGAGTTGCGGCGGGGTCCTCTTGAGTTCCGATGGGGACCCCAAGGATACTCACCTGTGGCTTCAGGAGAGGCCAGTCTCCGTGTGAGTTGTGAGGCGCCTCTGGGGATTCCTCCCCAGTCGTCGCTGGGTTCTCAGTCCTCGGCTGGTGCTGAGGTCAGAGCCTGAGCTTCCCTCACCCTTGCTGACTTAGATCTTGGGGTTCCCCTGGAGCCCCCACAGAGGAGTCAGGCCTCATCTCACCAGGAGAGGTGCATGGCTGCTTTCTTTCCCAGCTGCAGCAGCAGTGTCCGACTCCCCATCAAGCAGACACAGGAATCTGTAACTTGCCCTCGAGGTACCCCAGGGCTGTCACACGTGCCAGTGTGTCAGGAGTCGAGCCTTGGGGTGACAGTCGAGGCAGTGCAGGGCAGTCAGATGCATCTGGAGTGGACAAGGCATTTGGAGGTCTTGGGGAATGGTGGCCCGACCCCTGAGGCTCCTCCTGACTCTCCTGGTGCGAGTACCTCCTCTTGAGATGCCAGAAAATCACAGGGCACCCTTTCCCGACAGAGCAGGGAAAAGATCCCTCATCTGGAGCTGAGCAGGGGAAAACAGGGCTCCTCTTAAGTCTCGGTTTTATCCACAGCGTTCATCTCGAGTGGGGAGGTGTTCTGCGGGGAACTTCTTGGGTCACAGTAAGACTGTGAAGAGGCCTTTAGAGGTCAAAGAGGGAAGGGGGATTTCCCCCAAGACGCCGCAGCACACAAGGGCCTCACCCCTCCTTCAGGGGAGAAGCTTCTGGTTTCTCTCGAGTTGTGGCAGGGTCCTCTCGAATTTTGATGCGGACCCCAGGGTCCCGCCCCTGTGGCCTCAAGAGAGGCCAGTCTCCTTGTGAGTTGGGAGGCACCTCTGGGGATTCTTTGCCAGTCGTCACTGGGTCCTCAGTCCTCGTCTGGTGCTGAGGCCGAAGCCTGAGCTTGCCTCAGCAATGCTGACATAAGTATTGGGGTTCCTCTGGAGCCCCCACAGGGGAGTCAGGCCTCATCGCGCCTGGAGACGTGCACAGCCACTTTCCTCCCCAGCTGCAGCAGCAGTGTCTGGCTCCCCGTCTAGCGAACACAAGAATCTGTGGCTTGCCCTCGAAGTACCCTAGGACTATAACATGTGCCAGAGTGTTGGGAGTCGAACCGCAGGGTGACAGTTGAGGTAGTGCAGGGCATTCAGGTGCATCTGAAGTGCAGAAGGATTTGCGGGTCTTGGGGAATGGTGGCCCAACATCTGAGGCTCCTCCAGACTCTTCTGGTGTGAGCGCCTCCTCTTGGGATTCGAGGGGAGTGCCGGGTACCCTTTCCTGATGGAACAGGGAAAGGACCCCTCATCTGGAGCTCAGCTGGGGAAAACGGGGCTCCTCTTGAGTTGCGGAGAGACCCTCGCGGTTCCTCTGGAGTGGGGACGGGTGGGGTGGGGAACTTCTCGGGTCACTGCAAGGGTGTGAAGGAACCTTTCGAGGTCCAAGAGGGAATGGATGATTTCCCCCGATACGCCACAGCAGACAAGGCCCTAACCCTGCCTGCAGGGGAGAAGCTTCTATTTTTTCTCCAGTTGTGGCAGGGTCCTCTCCAGTTACGAAGCAGACAGCAGGGACCCGCCCCTGTGGCCTCAGGAGATTCCAGTCTCCTTGCTAGTTGGGAGCTGTTTCTGCAGATTCCTCCCCTGTCTTCCCCAGGTCCTCAGTCCTCGTCTGGTGTTGAGGCCGGAACATGAGTTTGCCTTGCTCATGCTGACATAGGACTTGGGTTTCCCCTGGAGCCCCACAGAGGAGTCAGGCATTGTCTCGCCTGGATACGTGCATGGCCGCTTTCCTCCCCAGCTTCAGCCACAGTGTGCGGCTCCCTGTCGAGCAGACACTGGGATATGTGGCTTGCCCTCGAGGTAGCCCAGGGCTGAAAAACGTACCAGTGTGTCGGGAGATGACCCTTGGGGTGACAGTCGAGGCAGTGCAGGGTAGTCAGGTGCATCTGGAGTGGACGAGGCATTTGGAGGTCTTGGGTAATGCCGGCCGGACCCCTGAGGCTCCTCCCGATTCTCCTGGTCCAAGCGCCTCCTCTTGGGATGTGAGGGGAGTGCTGGGAACCCTTTCCCGATGGAGCAGGGAAAGGGCCCCTTATCTGGAGCTGAGCAGCGGAAAACAGGGCTCCTCTTGAGTCGCAGCGGGACCCTTGGGGTTCCTCTAGAGTGGGGATGGGTGGGGCGGGGAATTTCTTGGTTCACAACAGGGTGTGAAAGAGGCTTTGGAGGTCCAAGTGGGAAGTGGTGATTTCCCTGGAGGTGCCGCATCGGACAAGGGCCTCACCCCTCCTGCAGGGGAGAAGCTTCTAGTTTTTCTCGAGATGCAGCAGGGTCCTCTAGAGTTACAACGGGGACCCCAGGGACCCGCCCTGGTGGCCTCAGAAGAGGCCAGTCTCTGTGTGATTTGCGAGGTGCCTCTGGGGATTCCTCCCCAGTCGTCACCGGGTCCTCAGTCCTCGTCTGGTGCTGAGGCGGAGCCTGAGCTTGCCTCGCCCATGCTGACATAGGTCTTGGGGTTCCCCTGGAGCCCCCACAGGGGAGTCAGGCCTCTTCTCGCCTGGAGACGTGCACGGCCGCTTTTCTCCCCAGCTGCAGAAGCAGTATCTGGCTCCCGTCATTCAGACACTGGGAGCAGTGGCTTGTCCTCGAGGTATCCCAGGGATGTCACACATGCCAGTGTGTTGGGAATCGAGCCTCCGGGTGACAGCCAAGGCAGTGCAGGTCTGAAGGTGGATCTGCAGTGGACAAGGCCTTTGGGAGTCTTGGGGAATAGTTTCCCAACCCCTCAGTCTCCCCATGACTCTCCTGGTGGGAGTTCCTCCTCTTGGGCTTCAAGGGGAGAGTCCGGAGTCCATTCTCGATGGAGCATGGAAAGGGCCCTTCATCTGGAGCTGAGCAGGGGAAAACGGGGCTCCTCTTGAGTCACAGCAGGACCCTCAGGTTTCCTTTCAAGTATGGATGGGTGAGGCAGGGAACTTGTTGGGTCACAGCAAGTATGAGAAGGAGCCTTTCGAGTTTCAAGAGGGAAGGGGGGATTTTCCCCAAGAAGTCGAAATGGACTAGGGTCTCCTCCCACCTGCAGAGGAGAAGCTTCTGGTTTTTCTCGAGTTGCGGCGGGGTCCTCTTGAGTTTCCACGGGTACCCTGGGGACACGCCCCTGTGGCCTCAGGAGAGGACAGTCTTCATGCAATTTGCGAGGTGCCTCTGGGGATTCCTCCACAGTCTTCGCCGGGTCCTCATTCCGCATGTGGTGCTGAAGCCAGATCCTGAGCTTGCCTCGCTGGTTCTGACATAGGTCTTGGGGTTCCCCTGAAGCCCCCACAGGGGAGTCAGGCCTTGTCTTGCCTGGAGAAGTGCACTGCCGCTTTCCTCTCCAGCTGCAGCAGCAGTGGCTGGCTCACTCTCGAGTAGACACAGGGATCTGTGGATTTCCCTCCCGGTACCCGAGGGCTGTCACACGTGCCATTGTGTTGGGAGTCGAGCCTCGAGGAGACAGTCGAGGCAGTGCAGGGCAGTCAGGTGAATCTTGAGTGAACGAGGCATTTGGGGGTCTTGGGGAATGGTGGCCCGACCCTTGAGGCTCCTCCCGACTCTCCTGGTGCAAGCATCTCCTCTTGGAATGAGAGGGAATGCCAGGAAACGTTTCCAGACGGATCACGGAAAGGGCCCCTCATCTTGGGCTGAGCAGGGGAAAATGGGGCTCCTTTTGAGTCCTGGCAGGACCCCCGGGGTTCCTCTCGAGTGGGGATGGGAGGGATGGGGAACTTCTTGGGTCACAGCAAGGGTGTGAAAGACCCTTTCGAGGTGCAAGAGGGAAAGGGTGATTTCCCCAGAGATGCCACAGTGGACAAGGGCCTCACCCCTCCTGCAGGGGAGAAGCTTCTGTTTTTTCTAGAGTTGTGGCGGGGTCCTCTCGAGTTATGACGGGGACACCAGGAACCCGCCCCAGTGGCCTCAGAAGAGGCCAGTCTCCATGCGAGTTGTGAGGCGCCTCTGTGGATTCCTCACCAGTCATCACCGGGTCATCAGACCTCATCTGGTGCCAAGGCCGTAGCCTGATCTTGCCTCGCCCGTGCTAACATAGGTCTTGGGGTTCCCCTGGAGCCCCCAAAGTGGAGTCAGGCCTCGTCTCACCTGGAGACGTGCACTGCCTCTTTCCTCCCCAGCTGTAGCAGCAGTGTCCGGCTCCTGATTGAGCGGACACAGGGATTTGTGGCTTGCCCTCGAGGTACCCCATGGCTGTCATACGTGCCAGTGTGTCGGGAAGCAAGCCTCAGGGTGACAGTCGAGGCAGTGCAGGACATTCAGTTGCATCTGGAGTGGACGAAGCATTTGGGTGTCTTGAGGAAAAGTGGCCCGAATCCTGAGGCTCTTCCCGACTCTCCTGGCAGGATCGCCTCCTCTTGGGATTCGAGTGGAACACTGGGAACTCTTTCCCGAAGATGCAGGGAAAGGGCCTCTCATGTGGAGCTGATCAGGGGAAAATGGGGCTCCTCTTGAGTCACGGCAGGACCCTCGGGGTTCCTATCAAGTGCGGACAAGTTGGGCGGGGAACTTCTTGGGTCACAGCAAGGGTGTGAAGGAGTCTTTCGAGGTCCATGAGGGAAGGGGTGATTTCCCCCGAGACACCGCAGCAGACAAGGGCCTCACCCTGCCTGCAGGAGAGAAGTTTCTGGTTTTTCTCGAGTTGCGGTGGGGTCCTCTCAAGTTACAACGGGGACTCCAGGAACCCGCCCCTGTGGCCTCAGGAGAGTCCAGTCTCCTTGAGAGTTGCGAGGCGCCTCTGGGGATTCCTCCCCAGTCATCACCGGGTCCTCAGTCCTCGTCTGGTGCTGAAGCCAGAGCTTGAGAATGCCTACACCGTGCTGACATATGTATGGGGTTCAACTAGAGCCCCCACAGGGAAGTCAGGCCTCGTCTTGCCGGGAGATGAGCACAGCCGCTTTCCTCCCCAGCTGTAGCAGCAGTGTCCGGTTCCCCGTCAAGCGGACACCGGGCTCTGTGGCTTGCCATTGAGGTACCCCAGGGCTGTCACACCTGCCAGTGTGTCAGGAGTCGAGCCTCAGGGTGACAGTCTAGGCAGTGCAGGGCAGTCAGGTGCGTCGGGAGTGGACGAGGCATTTGGGTGTCTTGGGGAATAGTGGCCAGACCCCTGAGGCTCCTCCTGACTCCTGGTGTGAGCGCCTCTTCTTGAGGTGTGAGAGGAGCGCAGGGAACCCTTTCCCGACGGAGCAGAGAAATGGCCACACATCTAGAGCTGAGCAGGGGAAAACAGGGCTCCTCTTGAGTCATGGAGGAACCCTCGGGGTTCCTATCAAGTGCGGACAAGTTGGGCGGGGAACTTCTTGGGTCACAGCAAGGGTGTGAAGGAGTCTTTCGAGGTCCAAGAGGGAAGGGGGGATTTCCCGCAAGACGCTGCAGTGGACAAGGTCCTCACCCCCCGGAGGGGAGAAGCTTCTGGTTTTTCCTTGAGTTGCAGCGGGATCCTCTCATGTTACCACAGGGACCCCAGGGATTTGCCCCTGTGTTCTCAAGAGAGGCCAGTTTCCATGCGAGTTTCGAGGCGCCTCTGGAGATTCCTCCCCAGTCGTCACGGGGTCCTCATTCTTTGTCTGGTGCTGATGCCAGTGCTTGAGCTTGCCTCACCCATGCTGATGTAGGACTTGGGGTTCCCCTAAGCCCCCACCACGGAGTCAGGCCTTGTCTCACCTCGAGACGTGCAAGGCCGCTTTCTTCCCCAGCTGCAGCAGTAGTGTCCGGCTCCCCGTCAAGCGGACAAAGTGATCTGTGGATTGCCCTCCAGGTAGCCCAGAGCTGTCACAGGTGGCAGTGTGTCAGGAGTTGAGCCTCGGGGTGACAGTCGAGGCAATTCAGGGCAGTCAGTTTCATCTGGAGTGGACGAGGCATTTGGGTGTCTTGGAGAATGGTGGCCCAACCTCTGAGGCTCCTCCCGACTCTCCTGGTGCAAGCGCCTCCTCTGGGCAAGCGAGGGGAGCACCGGGAATCCTTTCCCAATGGAGCAGGGAAAGGGCCCCACATCTGGAGCTGAGCAGGGGAAAACAGGGCTTCTCTTGAGTTGCGATCACACCCTCTGAGTTGCGCTCAAGTGGGACGGGTGGGGCGGTGAACTTCTTGGTTCACAGCAAGGGTGTGAATGAGCCTATCGAGGTCCAAGAGGAAAAGGGTGATTTCCCCTGAGATGCCACAGCAAACAAGGGCCACACACCAGTTTCAGCGTGGTCCTCTCGAGTTACGACGTGGACCACAGGGATCCACCCCTGTGACCTCAGCAGAGGCCAGTCTCCGTGCTAGTTGCAAAGCGCGTCTGGGGATTCTTCTCCAATCGTTGCCGGGTCCTCAGTCCTCCTCTGGTGCTGAGGCTGGAGCTTGAGCTTGCCTCTTCCGTGCTGATATAGGTTTCAGGGTTCCCCTGGAGTCCCCTCAGGGGAGTCAGACCTCGAATCTCCTGGAGACATGCAAGGCCGCTTTCCTCCCGAGCTGCAGCAGCAGTGTCCGGCTCCACGTCGAGTGGACACAGGGATCTGTGTCTTGCCCTCGAGGTACACCAGGGCTGTCATATGTGACAGTGTGTTGGGAGTTGAGCCTACGCGTGACAGTCGAGGCAGTGCAGTCCAGTAAGGTGCATTTGGAATGGACGAGACATTTGATGATCTTGGGGAATGGTGGCCCAACCCCTCAGTCTCCTACTGACTTTCCTGGTGCGAGCACCTCCTCTTGAGATAGGTGAAGGCCGGGAACACTTTCCCAACAGAGCATTGAAAGGGCCCTCATCTGGAACTGAGCAGAGGAAAATGAGGCTCCTCTTGAGTCACGGCGGGACACTCGGGGTTCCTCTCAAGTGGGGACGGGTAGGGCAGGGAACTTCTTGGGTCACAGCAAGGGTGTGAAGGAGCCTTTTGAGGTCCAAGAGGGAAGGGGTGATTTCCCCGAGATGCTGCAGCGGACAAGGGTCTCACCAGCCTGCAGGAGAGAAGCTTCTCGTTTTTCTCAAGTTGCGGCAGGGTCCTCTCGAGTTATGACGGGGACCACAGGGACCTGCCCCTGAGGCCTCAGGAGAGGCCAGTGTCCGTGCGAGTTGCGAGGCCCCTCTGTGGATTCCTCCCGAGTAGTCCCCGTGTCCTCAGTCCTCATCTGGTGCTGAGGATGGAGCCTGAGATTGCCTCACCCATGCTGACATAGGTCTTGGGGCTCCCCTGGAACCCCCAGAGAGGAGTCAGGCCTCATCTCGCTTGGAGATGTGCATGGCCTCTTTCCTCTCCAGCTGCAGCAGCAGTGTCCGGCTCTCCATTGAGTGGACACAAGGATCTGTGGCTAGCCCTCGAGGAACCCCAGGGCTGTCACACATGCCAGTGTGTCAGGAGTCGAGCCTCAGGGTAACAGTCGAGGTTGTGCAGGGCAGCCAGGTGCATCTGGAGTGGACGAGGCATTTGAGGGTCTTGGGAATGGTGGCTGGACCACTGAGGCTCCTCCCGACTCTGCTGGTGTGAGCGCCTCCTCTTGGGATGACAGAGGAGCGTCAGGAATTTTTCCCAACGGAGCAGGAAAAGGGCCCCTCATCTGGAGCTGAGCAGGGGAAAACGGGGCTTGTCTTGAGTCAGGGCAGGACCCTCCGTGTTCCTCTTGACTGGGGACGGGTGGAGCGGAGAACTTCATGGGTCACAGCAAGGGTGTGAAGGAGCCTTTCGAAGTCCAAGAGGGAAGGGGTGATTTCCCATGAGATGCCACAGTGGACAAGGGCCTTACCCCGCATGCAGGGGAGAAGCTTCTGGTTTTTCTCGAGTTGTGGTGGGGGCCTCTCGAGTACGACAGGGACCCCAGGGACATGCCCCTGTGGCCTCAGGAGAGGCCAGTCTCCATGCGAGTTTGGAGGCGCCTCTGGGGATTCCTCCCCAGTCATCGCCGGTTTCTCAGTCTTCGTCTGGTGCTGAGGCCGGAGGCTGATCTTGCCTCCTTCGTGCTGACATAGGTCTTGAGGTTCCCCTGGAGCCCCCACAGAGGAGTCAGGCCTCGTATCGCCTGGAGACGAGCACGACCACTTTCCTACCCAGCTGCAGCAGCAGTGTCCGGCTCCCCGTCGAATGGACACAGGATCTTTGGCTTGCCTTCGAGGTACCCCATGGCTGTCACACATGCCAGTGTGTCGGGCGTCAAGCCTCGGGGTAACAGTCGAGGCAGTGCAGGGCAGTCAGGTGCATCTGGAGTGGATTAGGCATTTGGGGGCCTTGGGGAATGGTGGCCCGACCCCTGAGGCTCCTTCCGACTCTCCTGGAGCCAGCGCCTCATCTTGGGATGCGAGGGAAGTGCCGGGAAACCTTTCCCGGCAGAGCAGGGAAAGACCCCTCATCTGGAGCAGAGCATAGGAAAACTTGGCTACTCTTTAGGTGCGGAGGGATCCTTGGGGTTCCTCTCCAGTGGGGATGGGTGGGGCAGTGAACTTCTTGGTTAACAACAAGGGTGTGAAAGAGCCTTTTGAGGTCCAAGAGGGAAGGGGTGATTTCCCACGCGATGCAGCGGCGAACAAGGGCCTCACCCCACCTGCAGAGGAGAAGCTTCTGATTTTTCTTGAGTTGCAGCAGGGTCCTCCCGAGTTATGAAGGGGCCCCATGGACCCTACCCTGTGGCCTCAGCAGAAGCCAGTCTCCATGGGAGCTGAGAGGCACCTCTGGGGATTCCTCCCCAGTCGTCGCCAGGTCCTCAGTCCTCGTCTGGTGCTGAGGCCGGAGCCTGAGCTTGCCTGGCCCGTACTGAATTAGGTCTTGCAGTTCCCCTGAAGCCTCACTGGGAAGTCAGGCCTCGTCTTGCCTGGAGATGTGCACGGCAACTTTCCTCCCCAGCTGCAGCAGCAGTGTTTGGTTCCCCGTCGAGTGGACACAGGGATCTGTGGCTTGCCATCAAGGAATCCCAGGGCTGTCACACGTGCCAGTGTGTCGGGGGTTGAGCCTCGAGGTGACAGTCGAGGCAGTGCAAGACAGTCTGGTGAATCTGGAATGGACGAGGCATTTGGGGTCTTGAGGAATGGTGGCCCGACCCCTGAGGCTCAGCCCGACTGTCTTGATGCATGCGCCTCCTCTTGGGATGCGAGGGGAGTGCCCGGAAACTTTTCCTGACGGAGCAGGGAAAGGGCCCCTCATCTGGAGCTGAGCAGGGGAAAACGGGGCTCCTCTTCAGTTGTGGCGGCACTCTCGGGGTTCCCTTTGAATGGGGATGGGAAGGGCGGGGAACTTCTTGGGTCACAGCAAGGGTGTGAAGGAGCCTTTTGAGGTCCAAGAGGGAAGGGGTGATTTCCCACAAGACATCGCAGCGGACAAGGGACTCACCCCGCCTGTAGGGAAGAAGTTTCTGATTTCTCTGGAGTTGAGGCGATGTCTTCTCCAGTTAAGGCAGGGACCCTAGGGACCCGCCACTGTGGCCTCAGGAAAGGCCAGTCTTCGTGCGAGTTGTGAGCGCCTCTGAGGATTCCTCCCTTGTCGTCGCCTGTTCCTCAGACCTCATCTGGTGCTGAGGCTGGAGCCTGAGCTGGCCTTGCTCGTATTGACATAGGTCCTGGGGTTTCCCTGGAGCCCCCACAGGGGAGTCAGTCCTCGTTTCGCTTGGAGACGTGCATGACCGCTTTCCTCCACAGCAGCAGCAGCAGTGTCCGGCTCCCCGTCTATTAGACACAGGGATCTTTGGCTTGCCTTCGAGGTACCCCAGGGCTGTCACAATGCCAGTGTCTCGGGTGCTGAGCATCGGGTTATCAGTCGAGGCAGTGCAGGGCAGTCATGTGCATCTGCAGTGGACGAAGCATTTGTGGGTTTTGGGGAATGATGGCCTGAACCCTGAAGCTCCTGCCGAATCTCCTGGTGTGAGCACCTCCTCTTGGGATGTGAGGGGATCTCCAGGAACCCTTTACCAACGGAGGAGGTAAAGGGCCCCTCATCTGGAGCTGAGCAGGGGAAAACGGGGCTCCTCTTGAGTCACGTTGGGACCCTTGGGGTTCCTCTCCAGTGGGGATGGGTGGGACGGGGAACTTCTTGGGTCACAAAAAGGGAGTGAAGGAGCCTTTTGAGGTCCAAAAGGGAAGGGGTGATTTCCGAGAGACTCCGCAGTGAACAAGGGCCTCACCCCGCCTGAAGGGGAGAAGCTTCTGGGTTTTCTCGAGTTGAGGCAGGGTCCACTCGAGTTACAATGGGGACCCTAGGGACCCATCCCTGTGGCCTCAGGAGAGGCCAGTCTCCGTGCGAGTTTGAGGCGCCTCTGGGGATTCCTCCCCAGTCCTCGCTGGATCCTCAGTCCTCGTCTGGTGCTGAGGCTGGGGCCTGAGGTTGCCTCTCCCGTGCTGACATAGATCTCAGGTTCCTCTGGAGCCCCCAGAGGGGAGTCAGGCCTCCTCTTGCCTGGAGACATGCACGGCCGCTTTTTTCCCCAGGTGCAGCAGCAGTGTCTGGCTCCCCGTCGAGCAGACACAGGGATCTGTGGCTTGCCCTCGAGGTAAGAAAGGGCTGTCACACGTACCCCAGGGCTGTCACACATGCCAGTGTGTTGGGAGTCGAGCCTCGGGGTGACTGCCGAGGCAGTGCAGGGCAGTCATGTTCATTTGGAATGGACGAGGCATTTAGCAGTGCTGGGGAATGGTGGCCCGACCCCTGAGGCTCCTCTGTGTATCTTGATGTGAGCACCTACTCCTGGGATGCAAGAGGAGCGCCAGGAAACTTTTCCGTCAGAGCAGGGATAGGGCCCCTAATCTGGAGCTGAGCAGGGTAAAACTGGACTCTTCTTGAGTGGCGGCAGGATCCTCAGGTTTCCACTCGAGTGTGGACGGATGGGGTGGAGAACTTCTTGGGTCACAGCAATGGTATGAAGGAGCCTTTCGAGGTCCAACTGGGAAGGGGGTATTTCTGCCGAGATGTGGCAGAGGAAAAGAGTCTGATCCCGCGTGCAGGGGAGAAGCTTCTGGTTTTTCTCGAGTTGTGGCAGGGTCCTCTCGAGTTATGACGGAGCACCAGGGACCCACCCTTTTGGCCTCAGGAGAGGCCAGTCTAGGTACCAGTTGCGAGGCACCTCTGTGGACACCTCCCCAGTCATCGCTGGGTCCTCAGTCCTCGTCTGATGCTGAGGCCGGAACCTGAGCTTGACTCGCCTGTGCTGACATAGGTCTTGGGGGTTCACCAGGGAGGCAGGCCTCGTCTCCCCTGGAGATGTGCATGGCCGCTTTCCTCTCAAGTTGCAGCAGCAGAGTTCGGCTCCCCGTTGAGCAGACACAGGGATCTGTGGCTTGCCCTTGAGGTATCCCAGGGCTGTCACACGTGCCAGTGTGTAGGGAGTCAAGCCTCGGGGTGACAATCAAGGCAGTGCAGGGCAGTCAGGTGCACCTCGAGTGGACGAGGCATAGGGGTCTTGAGGAATGGTGGCCTGACCCCTGAGGCTCCTCCCGACTCTCCTGGTGCCAGGGCCTCCTCTTGGAATGTGAAGGGAGTGCTGGGAACCCTTTCCCAAGGGAGCAAAGAAAGGGCTCCTCTCCTGGACCTGAGCAGGGGAAAACGAGGCTCCTCTTGAATCACAGCAGGACCCTTGGTTTTCCTCGTGAGTGGGGATGGATGGAGCGGGGAACTTCTTGGGACACAGCAGGGGTGTGAAAGAGCCTTTCGAGGTCCAAGTGGAAAGGGGTGATTTCTCCCAAGACGCTGCAGCAGACAAGGGCCTCACTTCACCTGCAGGAGAGAAAGTTCTGGTTTTTACCGGGTAGCAGCGGGGTCCTCTCGAGTTACGACAGGGACCCCGGGGACCCGCCCCTGTGGCCTAAGGAGAGGTCAGTCTCCGCACGAGTTGCGAGGCACCTGTGGGGATTCCTACCCAGTCGTCGTCGGGTTCTCAGTCCTCCTCTGGTGCTGAGGCTGGAATCGGCGCTTGCCTTGCCTGTGCTGACATAGGTCTTGGATTTCCCCTGGATCCCCCACAGGGGAGTCAGACCTCGTCTCGCCTGGAGATATACATGGCTGCTTTCCTCCCGAGCTGCACCAGCACTGTCTACCTCCCCGTCGAGCAAACACAAGGATCTGTGGCTTGCCTGTGAGGTACCCCAGGACTGTCACACGTGCCAGTGTGTCAGGAGTCGTACCTCTAGGTGACAATCGAGGCAGTGCAGGGCAGTCAGGTGTATCTGGAGTGGACGAGGCATTTGGGAATCTTGGGAAATGGTGGCCCGACCTCTGAAGCTCCTAGCAACTCTCCTGGTGCTAGCGCCTCCTCTTCAGATGCGAAGGGGGCGCCGGGTACCCTTTTGCTACGGAGCAGGGAAAGGGCCGCTCATCTGGAGATGAGCAGGGGAAAACGGGGCTCCTTTTGAGAACCGGTAGGACCCTCGGGCTTCCTCTTGAGTGGGGAAAGGTGGTCCGGGAAACTTCTTGGGTCACAGCAAGGGTGTGAAGGAGACTTTTGAGGTCCAAGAGGGAAGAGGTGATTTCCCCCGAGATGCCTCAGTGAAAAAGGGATTCACCATGCCTGCAGGGCAGAAGTTTCTGGTTTTTTTTCGAGATCCTCTCAAGTTATGATGGGGACACCAGGGACCCACACCTGTGGCCTCAGGAATGGCCAGTCTAGATGTGAGTGCGAGTCACCTCTGGGGATTTCTCCCCAGTTGTCGCAGGGTCCTCAGTCCTCGTCTGGTGCTGAGGCCTGAGCCTGAGCTTTCCTTGCCCATGCTAACATAGGTCTTGGGGTTCCCCTGGAGACGTAGCAGGGGAGTCAGGCCTCTTCTCGCTTGGAGACATGCACGGCCGTCTTTCCTCACCAGCTGCAGCAGCAGTATCTGGCTCCATGTCGATCAGACACAGCGATTCATGGCTTGATCTTGAGGTACCCCAGGGCTATCACACGGGCCAGTGTGTTGGGAGTCGAGCCTCAGGGTGACAGTCAAGACAGTGAAGGGCAGTCAGGTGCATCTGGAGTGGATGAGGCATTTGTGGGTCTTGGGGAATTGTGGCCCTACCCCTGAGGCTCATCCCAACTCTCCTGGTTCGAGTGGCTCCTGTTGAGATTCGAGGAGAGTGCCGGGAACCCTTTACCAATGGAGGAGGTAAAGGGCCCTTCATCTGGAGCTGAGCAGGGGAAAATGGGGCTCCTCTTGAGTCTTGGCAGGACCCTCAGGATTCCTCTCAAGTGGGGACCAGTGGGGCGGGGAACTTCTTGGGTCACAGCAAGAGTGTGAAGGAGCCTTATGAGGTCCAAGAGGGAAGGGGTGAATTCTCCCGAGACGCCGCAGTGGTCAAGGGCCTCAACCTGCATGCAGGGGAGAATCTTCTGTTTTTTGTCAAGGTGTGGCGGGGTCTTCTCGCGTTATGACAGGGACCACAGTGAACCGCCCCTGTGGCATGAGGAGAGGCCAGTCTACGTGCAAGTTGCGAGTCACCTCTGGGGATTCCTCTCATATCAACACCATGTCCTCAGTACTCGTCTGGTGCAGAGGCTGGAGCCTGAGCTTTACTCGACAGTGCTGACATAGGTCTTGGGGTTTCCCTGAAATAACTCAGTCAGATCATGAAATAAGTCAGTTTTATCATAAAATAAGTCAGTTATGAAATAAGTCAGTTATCATGAAATAAGTCAGTTATCAAAAAATTTGTCAGTTAGATCATGAAATAAATCACTTAGATCATGAAATAAGTTTGTTATAATGAAATAACTCAGTTACCATGAAATAAGTCAGTTAGATAATGAAATAAGTCAGTTATCATGAAATAAGTCAGTTATGAAATAAGTCAGTTATGATGACATACGTCAGTTAGATCATGAAATACATCAGTTAGACCATGAAATAAGTCAGTGATCATGACATAAGTCTGTTTTCATGTAATAAAACAGTTATGAATGAAGTCAATTACATAATGAAATTCAGTTATGTCATGAAGCAAGTCAGTTATATCATGAAATATGTCATTTATCATGAAATAAGTCAGTTATCATGAAATCAGTCAGTTATCATGAGGTAAGTGAGTTAGATCATTAAATAAGTCAGTTAGATCATGAAATAAGTCAGTTTTATGTAATAAGTCAGTTATCACGAATTAAGTCAGTTCTCATGAAATAATTCAGTTCTCATGAAATAACAGAGTTCCCATGAAATAAGTCAGTTACCATGAAATAAGTCAGTTATAATGGAATAAGTCAGGTATCAAGAAATTACTCAGTTAGATCATGAAATAAGTCAGTTAGAACATGAAATAATTCAATTATCATGCAATAAGTGAATTATCATGAAATTAGTCAGTTATCAAGAAATTTGTTCGTTAGATCATGAAATAAGTCAGTGATATCATGAAAAAAGTCAGTCATCATGAAATAAGTCAGTTATCATGAAATAAGTCAGTGAGATCAGGAAATAAGTCAGTTACCATGAAATCAATCAGTTATCATGAAAAGAGTCAGGTAGATCATGAAATAAATCAGTTATCATGCAATAAGTCAGTTATCGTGAAATAAGTCAGTTATCTTGAAATAATCCAGATATCATGAAAGAAGTCTGTACAATGACGAAATAATCAGTTATCATGAAAAAGTCAGATATCATGAAATAAATCATTTATAAAGAAATTTGTCAGTTAGAACATGAAATAAGTCAGTTCAATCACGAAATATGTCAGTTATTTGAAATAAGTCACTTAACATGAAATAAGTCTGTTATCAACAAATTTGTCTGTTAGATCATGAAATAAGTCAATTCATGAAATACGACAGTTATCATGAAATAAGTCAGTTATCATGAAATAAGTCAGTTATCAAAAAAACAGTCAGATTATGAAATAAGTCATTTAGGTCATGAAATAAATCAGTTATCATGCAATAAGTCAGTTACTATCATATTAGCCAGTTATCAAGTAATTTGTTTGTTAGATCGTGAAATAAGTCAGTGATATCATGAAAAAAGTTAGTCATTATGAAATGTCACTTATTATGAAATAAGTCAGTTAGGTCATGAAATCAGTCAGTTATCATGAAATAAGTCAGTTAGATGATGAAATAAATTAGTTATCATGAAATAGGTTAGTTATCATGAATTAGGTCAGTTATCTTGAAATAAGTCAGCTATCATGAAATAAGTCAGATATCATGAAAAAGTCTGTACAATAATGAAATAATCCGTTATCATGAAATAAGTCATTTATAAAGAAATTTGTTAGTTAGAACATGAAATAAGTCACTTAGATCACGAAATTTGTCAGTTATATGAAATAAGTCAGTTAACATAAAATAAGTCTGTAATCAAGAAATTTGTCTTTAGATCATGAAATAAGTCAGTTAGTTCATGAAAAACGTCAGTTATCATGAAAAATAAGTCAGTTATTATGAAATAATTCATTTAGATCATGAAATGAATCAGTTATCATGAAAGAAGTCTGTTATAAAATAAGTCACTTATTATGAAATGTCAGTTTGATATGAAATAAGTCAGTTATCATGAAATAAGTCAGTTATCAAGAAGTTAGTCGGTGATCATGAAATAAATCAATTTTCATGCAATAAGTGAGTTATCATGAAATAAGTCAGTTATTAAGATATTTGTTCGTTAGATCATGAAATAAGTCAGTTATCATGAAATAAGTCAGTTATCACGAAATGAGTCAGTTATCATGAAAGAAGTCAGTTATCATGAAAGAAGTCAGTTATCACGAAATTAGTCTGTTATAATGAAATAAGTCAGTTATCAAGAAATTAGTCAGTTAGATCATGAAATAAGTCACTTATCATGCAATAAGTCAGTGACCATGAAATAAGTCAGTTACTATAAAATAATTCTGTTTTAATTAAATAAGTCAGTTATTATTAAATAAATCAGTTATATTGAAATAAGTCAGTGACCATGAAATAACTCAGTGATCATGAAATAAGTCAGATATAATTAAATAAATCAGTTATCATGAAATAAGTCAATTATCATTAAATAAGTCAATTAGATCATGAAATAAATCATATATGAAAAAGTCAGCTATCATGAAATAAGTCAGTTATCAGAAGAAAGTCTGTTAGATGATGAAATAAGTCAGTTATCATGAAATAAGTCAGTTAGATTATGAAATAAGTTAGTTATCATGAAATAAGTCAGTCATGAAATACAAAGTTAGGTAATGATATAAGTCAGTTATCATAAAATAAGTCAGTTATAATGAATTAAGTCAGTTATCACGAAATACATAGTTAGGTGATACAATAACTCTGTTATGAAATAAGTCAGTTATCAAGAAATTTGTCTGTTAGTTCATGATATAAGTCTGTTAGATCATGAAAAAAGTCAGTTAGATCAAGAAATAAGTCAGTGATTATGATATAAGTCAGTTATTATGAAATATGTCAGTTACAAGAAATTTGGAGTTAGGTCATGAAATAAGTCAGTTAGATCATGAAATAAGTCTGTTATCATGAAATAAGTCAATTTTAATGAAATAAGTCCGTTATCATGAAATAAGTCAGTTATGATGACATACGTCAGTTAGATCATGAAATACATCATTTAGACCATGAAATAAGTCAGTAATCATGACATAAGTCTGTTGTCATGTAATAAGACAGTTATCATGAAATAAGACAGTTAGATCATGAAATAAGTCAATTAGATCATGAAGTAAGTCAGTTATCATGAAGTAAGTCAGTTAGAACATGAAATAAGTCAGTTATATCATGAAATAAGTCACTTATCATGAAATAAGTCACTTATCATGAAATAAATCCGTTTACGTGAACTAACACAGTTCTCATGAAATAAGTGTGTTTTCATGAAATAAGTCAGTTGTCATGAAATAAATCAGTTATCATGAAATAAGCCAGTTATCATGAATGAAGTCAGTTACATCATGAAATTCAGTTATGTCATGAAACAAGTCAGTTATATTATGAAATATGTCATTTATCATGAAATCAGTCAGTTATCATGAAATAAGTCAGTTATCATGAGGTAAGTGAGTTAGATCATGAAATAAGTCAGTTAGATCATGAAATAAGTCAGTTATATGTAATAAGTCAGTTATCATGAGTTAAGTCAGTTCTCATGAAATAACTCAGTTCTCATGAAATAATTGAGTTCCCATGAAATAAGTCAGTTATAATGGAATAAGTCAGTTACTTCATGAAATAAGTCAGTTATATCATGAAATAATAAGTCAGACATCATGAAATAAGTCAGTTAGATCATGAAGTAAGTCACTTATCGTGAAATCAGTCACTTATCAGGAAATAAGTCAGATATCAGGAAATATGTCAGTTACCCTGAAATATGTCAGTTATCATGATATAAGTCAAGTATCATTAAATAAGTCGGTTATGTCATGAAATAGGTCAGATAGATCCTGAAATGTCAGTTATCATGAAATAAGTTAGTTATCATGAAATAAGTCTGTTATCAAGAAATTTGTCTGTTATATCATGAAATAAGTCAGTTAGATCATGAAATAAGTCAGGTATCATGAAATAAGTCAGTTTTCAGAAGTAAGTCTGTTAGATGATGAAATAAGTCAGTTGTTATGAAATAATTCAGTTAGATTATGAAATAAGTCAGTTATCATGAAATAAGTCAGTTATGAAATGTCAGTTATCATTAATTAAGTCAGTTACATCATCAAATTCAATTATGTCATGAAGCATGTCAGTTATATCATGAAATATGTCATTTATCATGAAATGTCAGTTATGAAATAATCAGTTATCATGAGGTAAGGCAGTTAAATCATTAAATAAGTCAGTTAGATCATGAAATAAGTCAGTTATATGAAATAAGTCACTTATCATGAATTAAGTCAGTTCTCATGTAATAAGTCCATTGTGAAATAAGTCAGTTGTCATGAAATACGTCGTTAGGCAATGAAATAAGTCAGTTATCATAAAATAAGTCAGTTACATGAAATAAGTCAGTTATCATGAAATACATAGTTAAGTTATGCAATAATTCTGGTATGAAATAAGTCAGTTATCAAGAAATTTGTCAGTTAGGTAATGAAATAAGTCAGTTCGATCATGAAATAAGTCTGTTATCATGAAATATGTCAGTTAGATCATGAAATAAGTCAGATATCATGAACTAAGTCATTTTCAAGAATTAATTCAGTTATCATGAAATAAATCATTTATCATGAAATAAGTCAGTTATCATGAAGTAAGCCAGTTAGATGATGAAATAATTACATTATCATGAAATAAGTCAGTTATCATGAAGTAAGTCAGTTAGATAATGAAATAAGTCAGTTATGAAATAAGTCAGTTATCATGAAATAGTTCAGTTATGTCATGAAATAAGTCAGTTAGATCATGAAATATGTCATTATCATGTAATAAGTCAGTTATCAAGAAATAAGTTAGTTATCATGATATAAGTCAGTTATTAAATAAGTTAGTTATGTCATTAAATAAGTCAGTTAGATCATGAAATAAGTCAGTTATCATAAGTCAGTTAGATCATGAATAAGTCAGTTTGCTCAAGAAATAAGTCAGTGATTATGATATGTCAGTTATCATGAAATAAGTCAGTTATCATGAAATAATAAAGTTAGATCAAAAAATAACAGGTGCATCATGAAACGAGTCAGTTATCATGAAATAAATCAGTGATCCTTAAATAAGTCAGTTATCATGAAATGTCAGTTTTCATGAAATGTCAGTTATCATGAAGTAAGTCAGTTAGATCATGAAATAAGTCAGTTAGTTCATGAAATAAGTCAGTTATCATCAAATGAGTCAGTTATCATGAGATATGTCATTTATCATGAAATAAGTCAGTTATAATGAAATAAGTCCATTATCATGTAATAAGTCAGTTAGATCATGGAATAAGTCAGTTAAATCATGAAATATGTCAGTTATCATGAAATAAGTCAGATAGATCAAAAAGTAACTCAGTTACATCATGAAATGAGTCAGTTTTCATGAAATAAGTCAGTGATCCTTAAATACATCAGTTGTCATGAAATAAGTCAGTTATCATGAAGTAAGTCAGTTAGATTATGAAATAAGTCAGTTATCAGGAAATAAGTCACTTACCATGAAATAAGTCCGTTCTCATAAAATAACACTGTTGTCACGAAATAATGAGTCTCATGAAATAAGTGAGTTCTCATGAATTAATTCAGTTATCATGAAATAAATCAGTTATCATGAAATAATTCAGGTATCATGAAACAAGTGTGTTATCATGAAATAAGTCAGTTATACTGAAATAAGTCA
This sequence comes from Raphicerus campestris, assembly GCA_006410735.1. Taxonomy (NCBI): domain Eukaryota; kingdom Metazoa; phylum Chordata; class Mammalia; order Artiodactyla; family Bovidae; genus Raphicerus; species Raphicerus campestris. Next base: position 89,316 of record SJYW01049386.1, read on the forward strand.
GTTATCATGAAATAAGTCAGTGATTCTGAAATAAGTCAGTTAGATCATGAAATAAGTCAGTTATCATGAAATAACTCAGTTATCAAGAAGTAAGTCAGTTAGATCATGAAATAATTCGGTTATATCATTAAGTCAGTCAGTTATATCATGAACTATGTCAGTTCTCATGAAATAAGTCAGTTATCATGAAATAACTCAGTTATCAAGAAGTAAGTCAGTTAGACCATGAAATAATTCGGTTATATCATTCAGTAAGTCAGTTATATATCATGAACTATGTCAGTTCTCATGAAATAAGTCAGTTATCATGAAATAAGTGAGTTATCATGAATTGAGTCAGTTATCATGAAATAAGTCAGTTATCATGACTTAAGTCAGTTATCATGAATTACGTCAGTTATATCTTGAAATAAGTCAGTTATATCTTGAAATAAGTCAGTTAGATCATGAAAAAAGTCAGATCATGAAATAATTCAGTTATCTCATTAAACAAGTCAGTTATATCATCAAATATGTCAGTTATCATGAAGTAAGTCAATTATGAATTAAGTCAGTTATATCTTGAAATAAGTCAGTTAGATCATGAAATAAGCCAGTTAGTTCATAAAATAAGTCAGTTATCATGACATAAGTGAGGTATCACGAAATAAGTCACTTAGATTATTAAATGTCAGTTATCATGAAATAAGTCAGTCATATAGAAATAAGACTGTTATCATGAAATAAGTCAGCTATCAGGAAGTAAGTCAGTTAGGTGATGAAATATTTCAGTTATCATGAAAAAGTCAGTTATCATGAAATAAATCAGTTATCAAGAAATAAGTCAGTTAGGTGATGAAAAAAGTAAGCCAGTGTGTCCGGAGTCGAGCCTCGGGGTGACAGTAGAGGCACTGCAAGGCTGTCAGGTGCATCTGGAGTGTATGAGACATTAGAGGGTCTTGGGGGAATGGTGGCCCAACCCCTGAGGCTCCTCCTGAGGCTCCTGCTGCGACCCCCTCCTCTGGGGAGGCCAGTCTCTGTGCGAGTTGCGAGGCGTCTCTGGGGATTCCTCCCCAGTCATCGCCGGGTCCTCAGTCCTCGTCCGGTGCTGAGGCTGGAGCCTGAGCTTGCCTCGCCCATGCTGACATAGGTCTTAAAGTTCCCCTGGAGCCCCCACAGGGGAGTCAGGCCTCGTCTCGCCTGGAGACGTGCACCGCTGCTTTCCTCCCCAGCCTCAGCAGCAATGTCTGCCTCCCCGTCGAGTGGACAGAGGGATCTGTGGCTTGGTCTTGGGGTACCCCAGGGCTGTCACACCTGCCAGTGTGTCAGAGGCTGAGCCCCAGGGTGACAGTCGAGGCAGTGCAGGGCAGCCAGGTTCATCTGGAGTGGACGAGGCACTTGGGGGAATTGGGGAATCGTGGCCGGATTCCTGAGGCTTCTCCCCACTCTCCTGGTGCCAGAGCCTCCTCTTGGGGTGTGAGAGGGGTGCTGGGAACCCTCATCTGGAGCTGAGCAGGAGAAAACGGGGCTCCTCTTGAGTTGTGGTGGGACCCTCGGGGTTTCTCTTGAGTGGGGACGTGTGGGGTTGGGAACTTCTTGGGTCACATCAAGGGTGTGAAGGAGCCTTTCAAGGTCCGAGAGGGAAGGGGGATTTCCCCCAAGACGCCACAGCAGACAGGGGCCTATTCCGCCTGCAGGGGACTAGCTTCTTGTTTTTCTTGATTTGCAGTGGGGTCCTCTCATGTTAAGACCTGGAACCAAGCCCCCCTCCCCCCCGTGGCCTCAGGAGAGGCCAGTCTCCATTCCAGTTGCAAGGCCCCTCTGTGATTCCTCCCCAGTCATCACCAGGTCCTCAGTATTCCTCTGGTGCTGTGGCCAATTCTGAAGTTTCCTCGTCCATGCTGACATAGATTTTAGGGTTCTCCTGGAGCCCCCACAGGGGAGTCAGGCCTCGTCTTGCCTGCAGACGTGCACAGCCGCTTTCTTGTCCAGCTGTAGCATCAGTGTCCGCTTCCCTGTCGAGCAGAAACAGGGATCTGTGGCTAGTTCTTGAGTTACCCCCGGGCTGTCACACATGCCAATATGTGGGGAGTCGAGTCTTGAGGTGACAGTTGCGGCTGTGCAGGGCAGTCAGGTTCATCTGAAGTGGACGAGGCATTTGGGGGTCTTACGGTATGGTGGCCCGACCCCTGAGGCTTCTCCCGACTCTCCTGGTGTGAGCGACTCCTCTTGGAATGCGAGGGGAGCACCGGGAACCATTTTCCAGTGTAGGAGGGAAAGGGCCCCTGTTCTGGAGCTGAGCAGGGGAAAACGGGGCTCACTTTGAATTGTGGCAGGACCCTCCAGGTTCCTCTCAAGTGGGGATTGGTGGGGCGGGGTACTTCTTGGGTCACAGCAAGGTTGTGAAGAAGCCTTTCGAGGTCCAAGTGGGAAGGGGTGATATCCCTGGAGATGCCAGAGAGGACAAGTGCCTCACCCCGCCTGCAGGGGAGAAGCTTCTGGTTTTTCTCGACTTATGGCAGAGTCCTCTCGGGTTATGATGGGGACCCCAGGGATCTGCCCCTGTGGCCTCAGAAGAAGCCAGTCTCCATGCGAGTTGCGAGGCGCCTCTGGGGATTCCTCCCCAGTCGTCGGCAGGTCCTCAGTCCTCGTCTGGTGCTGAGGCTGGAGCCTGAGCTTGTCTCCACCGTGCTGACATAGGTTTTGGGGTTCCGCTGGAGCCCCCACAGGGGAGTCAGGCCGCTTTCCTCCCCAGCTGCAGTAGCAGCGTCCAGCTGCCGTCGAGCCCACATAGGGATTTGTGGCTTGCCCTCGAGGTACCCCAGTGCTGTCACACGTGCCACCGTGTCGCGAGTTGAGCCTCAGGGTGACAGTCGAGGCAGTGCAGGGCAGTCAGGTGCATCAGGAGTGGATGAGGCATTTGGGAGGTCTTGGGGAATGGTGGCCCGACCCCTGAGGCTCCTCCTGACTCTCCTGGTGCGAGTTCATACTCTTGAAATGTGAGGGTAGCACCGGAACCCTTTCCCAATGGAGCAGAGAAAGGGCCCCTCATCTGGAGCTGAACAGGTGAAGACGAGGCTCCTCTTGAGTTGTGGCCGGATCCTTGGAGTTCCTCTCCAGTGGGGACGGGTGGGTCGCGGAACTTCTTGGAATACAGCAAGGGTGTGAAGTAGGCTTTCGAGGTCCAAGAGGGAAGTGGGGGGGAACTTGTGGTTCACAGCAAGGGTGTTAAGAAGCCTTTCAAGGTCCAAGAGGGAAGGTGGGGGAACTTCTGGTTCACAGCAAGGGTATGAAGGAGCCTTTCGAGGTACAAGAGTAAAGGGGGGGGGGGGAACTTGTGGTTCACAGCAAAGTGTGAAGGAGACTTTCTAGGTCCAAGAGGCAAGGAGGGGTGAACTTGTGGTTCACAGCAAGGGTGTGAAGGAGACTTTTGAGGTCCAAGAGGGAAGGGGGGGGTAACTTGTGGTTCACAGCAAGGGTGTGAAGGAGACTTTCTAGGTCCAAGAGGGAAGGGAGGGGGGAACTTGTGCTTCACAGCAAGGGTGTGAAGGAGTCTTTCGAGGTGCAAGTGGAAGGGGGGATTTCCCCTGAGACACCGAGGTGGACAAGGGCCTCACCAGGCCTGCAGGGGAGAAGCTTCTGATTTTCTTGAGTTACGGCAGAGTCCTCTCGAGTTACGACGAGGACCCCAGGGACCAGCCATTGTGGCCTAAGGAGAGGCTAATCTCCCTGCGAGTTGAGAGGCGCCTATGGGGATTCCACTCCAGTCATTGCCGGTTCCTCAGTCTTCGTGTGGTGCTGAGGCCAGAGCTTGAGCTTGCCTCACCCATGCTGACATAGGTCTTGGTGTTCCCCTGGAGCCCCCACAGGGGAGTCAGTCCTCTTCTTGCCTGGAGACATGCATGGCCACTTTCCTCCCCAGGTGCAGCAGCAGTGTCGGGCTCCCCATCGAGCGGACACAGGGATCTCTGGCTTGATCTTGAGGTACCACAGAGTTGTCACACGTGCCAGTGTGTTGAGAGTCGAGCCTCGGGGTGACAGTCGAGGCAGTGCAGGGCAGTCAGGTGCATCTGGAGTGGACGAGGCATTTGAGGGTCTTGGGGAATGGTGGTCTGACACCTGAGGCTACTCCCGAATGTCCTGGTTTGAGCGCCTCCTCTTGGGATGCGAGGGGAGTGCTGTGAAGCCTTTCCAAACGGAGCAGGGAAAGGGCCCCTCATCTAGAGCTGAGCAGTGGAAAACGGGGCTCCTCTTGAGTCGAGGTGCGATGCTCGGGGTTCCTCTCGAGTGGGGATGGGTGGGCTGGGGAACTTCTTGGGTCACAGCAAGGGTGTGAAGGGGCCTTTCCAGGTACAAGGGGGTAGGGGTGATTTCCCCGGAGATGTCTCAGAGGACAAGGGCCTCAGGCCGGGTGCAAGGGAGAAGCTAATGTTTTCTCTCAAGTTACGGAGTGGTCCTCTTGAGTTACAAAGTGGACATCAGGGACCCGCCCCTGTGGCTTCAGGAGAGGCCAGTCTCCGTGTGAGTTGGGAGGCGCCTCTGGGGATTCCTCCTCAGTCGTCAGCGGGTCCTCTTTCCTCGTCTGGTGCTGAGGGTGGAGCCTGAGCTTGCCTCGCTTGTGATTACATAGGCCTTGGGGTTCCTGTGGAGCCCCCACAGGGGATTCAGGCCTCGTTTGCCTGGAGACGTGCCCGACCACTTTCCTCCCCAGGTGCAGCAGCAGTGTCCGGCGCTCCGTCAAACGGACACAGGGATCTGTGTCTTGCCGTCAAGGTACCCCAGGGATGTCACATGTGCCAGTGTGTCAGGAGTCAAGACTCGGGGTGACAGTTGAGGCAGTGCTGGGCAGTCGGGTGCATCTGGAGTGGACGAGGCATCTGGGGGTCTTGGGGAATGGTGGCCAGACCCCTTAGGCTCCTCTCGACTCTCCTTGTGCTAGCACCTTCTATTGGGATGTGAGGGGAGCACTGGGAACTCTTACCCGAAGGAGCAGGGAAAGAGTCCCTCATCTACAGCTGAACAGGGGAAAATCATGCTCCTCTTGAGTCCCAGAGGGACCCTGATGTTTCCATTCCAGTGAGGACGGGTGGGGTGGGGAACTTCTTGGGTCACAGCAAGGGTGTGAAGGAGCCTTCCGAGGTCCAAGAGGGAAGGGGGGATTCCCCTGAGACACCGCAGTGCACAAGGGCCTCACCCCGCCTCCAGGGGAGAAGCTTCTGGTTTTTCTCGAGTTGTGGTGGGGTCCTCTCGAGTTACGACGTGGACCCCAGGTACCCATCCCTGTGGCCTCAGGAGAGGCCAGTCTCCTTTCCAGTTGCGAGGCGCCTCTGGGGATCCCTTGCCAGTCGTCACCGGGTCCCCAGTCCTCGTCTGGTGCTGAGGCCGCAGCCTGAGCTTGCCTCGCCCATGCTGACATATGTATTGTGGTTCCCCTGGAGCCCCCACAGGGGAGTCAGGCCTCATCATGCCTGGAGACGTGCACAGGCTCTTTCCTCCCCAGCTGCAGCAGCAGTGTCTGGCTCCCTATCGAGCGAACACAAGAATCTGTGGCTTGCCCTCAAGGTACCCTAGGACTGTCACACGTACCAGTGTGTTGGGAGTCGAACCGCGGGGTGACAGTCGAGGTAGTGCAGGGCATTCAGGTGCATCTAGAGTGGAAGAGGATTTGCGGGTCTTGGGGAACGGTGTTCTGAACCCTGCAGCTCCTCTCGACTCTCCTGGTGCAAACACGTCCTCTTGGGATGTGAGGGGAGCGCGGGGAACCCTTTGAGGACAGAGGAGGGAAAGAGCCCCTCATCTGGAGCTGAGCAGGGGAAAACAGGGCTCCACTTGAGTCGCGGTGGGATCCTTGGGATTCCTCTCGAGTGGGACGGGTGGAGCAGGGAATTTCTTGGGTCACAGCAAGGGTGTGAATGAGCCTTTCAAGGTCCAAGAGGGAAGGGGTTATTTCCCCTGAGATGACGCAGTGGAAAAGGGACTCATCTCGCCTGCAGGGGAGAAGCTTCTGGTTTTTCTTGAGTTGCGGCGGGGTCCTCTCGAGTTACGATGGGGACACCAGGACCCACCCCTGTGGCCTCGGGAGCGGCCAGTCTCCAAACGAGTTGTGAGGCACATCTGGCGATTCCTCCCCAGTCATCACCAGGTCCTCAGTCCTCTTCTGGTTCTGAGGCCGGAGCCTGAGCTTGTCTTGCCCGTCGTGGGGTTCCCCTGGAGCCCCCACAGGGGAGTCAGGCCTCATCTCGCCTGGAGACGTGCATGGCCGCTTTCCTCCCCAGCTGCAGCAGAAGTGTCCGGCTCCCCATCGAGCAGACACAGGGGTCTGTGGCTTGCCCTCAAGGTACCCCAGGGTTATCACCCATGCCAGTGTGTCGGGAATCGAGCCTCTGGCTGATAGTCGAGGCAGTGCCAGGCAGTCAGGTGCATCTGGAGTGGATGAGGCATTTGGGGGTCTTGGGGAATGGTGGCCCAACCCCTGATGCTCCTCCTGACTTTCGTGGTGTGAACGCTTTCCCTTGGGATGCGAAGGGAGCGCCAGGAAAACTTTCCCAATGGAGCAGGGAAAGGGCCCCACATATAGAGCTGAGAAGGGGAAAACGGGGCTTCTCTTGAGTCCTTGTGGGACCCTTGGGGTTCATTTCGAGTAGGGACAGGTAGGACGGGGAACTTCTTGGGTCACAACAAGGGTGTGAAAGAGCCTTTCGAGGTCCAAGAGGGAAGGGGGGATTTCCGCGGAGACTCCACAGTGGACAAGGGCCTCACCCCGCCTGCAGGGGAGAAGCTTCCGGTTTTTCTAGAGTTGTGGCAGGGTCCTTTCGAGTTACAAAGGGGACCCCAGGGACCCGCCTCTGTGGCCTCAGGAGAGGTCAGTTTCCGTGCGAGTTGCGATGCACCTCTAGGGATTCCTACCCATTCGTTGTGGTCCTCAGTCCTCATGTGATGCTGAGGCCAGAGCCTGATCCTGCCTCACTCGTGCTGACATAAGTCTTGGGGTTCCCCTGGAGCCCCAACAGGGGAGTCAGGTCTCGTCTCACCTGGAGACGTACATGGCCACTTCCTCCCAAGCTGCAGCAGCAGTGTCCGGCTCCATGTCGAGCGTGCCAGGGATCTGTAGCTTGCCCTCGAGGTACCCCAGGGCTATCACACGTGCCAGTGTGTGGGGAGTTGAGCCTCGGAGTTACAGTCGACAGTACAGGGCAGTCAGGTGTATCTGGAGTGGACGAGGCATTTGGAGGACTTGGGGAATGGTGGCTGGAACCCTGAGGCTCCTCCTGACTCTCCTGGTGCAAGCGCCTCCTCTTGGGATGTGAGGGAAGTGCGGGGAACCCTTTCCCGACGGAGGAGGAAAAGGGCCCCTCATCTGGATCTGAGCAGGGGAAAACGAGGCTCCTTTTGAGTTGCAGTGGGACCTTCGGGGTTGCTCTTGAATGTGGACAGGTGGGGCGGGGATCTTCTTGGGCCAAAGCAAGGGTGTGAAGGAGCTTTTCGCGGTCCAAGAGGGAAGGGGAGATTTCCCCCAAGATGCCGAAACAGACAAGGGCCTCACCCCGCCTGCAGGGGAGAAGCTTCTGGTGTTTCTCGAGTTGAGGCTGGGTCTTCTAGAGTTACAACGCGGAGCCCAGGGACCCTTCCCTGCGGCCTCGGGAGAGGCCAATCTTCGTGTGAGTTGCGAGGCACCTCTGGGGATTCCTTGCCAGTCATCGCCGGGTCCTCAGTCCTCTTCTGGTTCTGAGGCCGGAGCCTGAGCTTGTCTCGCCTGTGTTGACATAAGTCGTTGGGTTCCCCTGGAGCCCCCACAGGGGAGTCAGGCCTCATCTCGCCTGGAGACGTGCATGGCCGCTTTCCTCCCCAGCTGCAGCAGAAGTGTCCGGCTCCACGTCGAGTGGACACAGGGATCTGTGGCTTGCCCTCAAGGTACCCCAGGGATGTCACACGTGCCAGTGTGTCGGGAGTCGAGCCTCAAGGTGACAGCCGAGGCAGTGCAGGGCAGTCAGGTGGATCTGGAGTTGACGAGGCATATGGGGGTCTTGGGGAATGGTGACCCGACCCCTGAGGCTCCTACCTATTCTGCTGGTTTGAGCTCCTCCTCTTGGGATGCGAGGGGATCGCCGTTAACCTTTCCCGATGGAGCAGGGAAAGGGCCCCTCATCTGGAGCTGAGCAGGGGAAAATGGGACTCCTCTTGAGTCGTGGAGGGACCCTCGGGGTTCCTCTTGAGTTTGGCCGCATGTGGTGGGGATCTTCTTGGTTCACAGCAAGGGTGTGATAGAGCCTTTTGAGGTCCAAGAGGAAGGGGTGATTTGCCCAGAGATGTCGCGGTGGACAAGGGCCTCAATCTGCCTGTAGGGGAGAATATTCTCGTTTTTCATGAGTTGAGGCGGTGTCCTCTCGAGTTAAGACAGGGAGCCCAGAAACCCAATCCTGAGGCCTCAGGAGAGGCCTGTCTCCGTGTAAGTTGCGAGGCGCCTCTGGGGATTCCTCCCCAGTCGTGTCCGGGTCCTCAGGCCTCATCTGGTGCTGAGGGTGGAGCCTGAGCTTGCCTCGCCCGTGCTGACATTGGTCTTGGGGTTTCCCAGGAGCCCCCACAGTGGATTCAGGCCTCGTCTCGCCTGGAGATGTGCATGGCTGCTTTCCTTCCCAGCTGCAGCAGCAGTTTCTGGCTGTTCGTTGAGCGGACACAGGGATCTGTGGCTTGCCCTCGAGGTACCTCAGGGCTGTCACTCATGCCAGTGTGTCGGGTATCGAGCCGCGTGGTGACAGCCAAGGCAGTGCAGGGCCGCAGGTGCATCTGGAGTGCACGAGGAATTTGGGGTACTTTAGGAATAGTGGCCCGACCCCTGAAGCTTCACCCGACTCTCCTGGTGTGAGCGCCTCCACATGGGAGCGAGTGGAGTGCCGGAACCCTTTCCCAATGGAGTAAGCAAAGGGCCCCTCATGTGGTACAGAGCAGGGAAAAATGGCAGTCCTCTTGAGTCGTGGCTGGACCCTCCTGGTTCCTCTTGAGTGGATACGGGTAGAGTGGGATCTTCTTGGGTAACACCAAAGGTGTGAAGGAGCCTTTTTAGGTCCAAGAGACAAGGGGGGATTTCCCGAGAGACACTGCAGGGGACAAGGGCCTCACCCCGCCTGCAGGAAAAAGCTTCTGGTTTTTCTTGGATTGCTGCGGGGTCCTCACGAGTTACGATGGGGACCCCAGGGACCCGCTCATGTGGCCTCAGGAGAGGCCATTCTCCGTGCAAGTTGCGAGGCACCTCTGGGGATTCCTCCCCAGTCATCGCCGGGTGTCAGTCCTGGTCTGGTGCTGAGGCAGAGCCTGAGCTTGCCTCGCCCATGCTGACATAGGTCTTGGGGTTCCCCTGGAGCCCCCACAGGGGAGTTAGGCCTCTTCTCGCCTGGAGACGTGCACGGCCGCTTTCCTCCCCAGCTGCAGAAGCAGTATCTGGCTCCCGTCGTTCGGACACAGGGATCAGTGGCTTGTCCTTGAGGTACCCCAGGGATGTCACACGAGCCAGTGTGTTGGGAGTCGAGCCTCCAGGTGACAGCCGAGGCAGTGCAGGGTTGAAGGTGCATCTGCAGTGGACTAGGCCTTTGGGAGTCTTGGGGAGTGGTTTCCCGACCCCTGAGTCTCCCCATGACTCTCCTGGTGGGAGTTCCTCCTCTTGGGTTGCAAGGGGAGCCTTGGGAGTCCATTCTCGATGGAGCATGGAAAGGGCCCCTCATCTGGAACTGAGCAGGGGAAAAAGGGGCTCCTCTTGAGTCGCGGCAGAACCCTCGGAGTTCCTTTCGAGTGTGGACGGGTGGGGCGGGGAAGTTGTTGGGTCAGAGCAAGAATGTGAAGGAGACTTTCGAGGTCCAAGAGGGAAGGGGTGATTTCCCCCGAGATGCCAAAATGGATAGGGCCTCCCCTCGCCTGCAGGGGAGAAGCTTCTGGTTTTTCTCGAGTTGCAGAGAGGTACTCTCGAGTTTCCACGGGTACCCTGGGGTCATGCCCCTGTGGCCTCAGGAGAGGACAGTCTTTGTGCGATTTGCAAGGCGCCTCTGGGGATTCCTCCCCAGTTGTCACCGGGTACTCAGTCCTCATGTGGTGCTGAGGCCAGATCCTGAGCTTGCCTTGCCCGTTCTGACATAGGTCTTGGAGTTACCCTGAAGCCCCCACTGGGGAGTCAGGCCTCGTCTCGCCTGGAGAAGTGCACTGCCACTTTCCTCTCCAGCTGCAACAGCAGTGTCCTGCTCACTCTCGAGTAGACACAGGGATCTGTGGATTGCCCTTTCAGTACCCCAGGGCTGTCACACGTGCCATTGTGTTGGGAGTCGAGCCTCGAGGAGACAGTCGAGGCAGTGCAGGGCAGTCAGGTGCATCTGGAGTGGACAAGGCATTAGGGGCTTTTAGGGAATGGTGGCCCTATCCCTGAGGCTCCTTCCAACTCTTCTGGTGGGAGCACCGCCTCCTGGGATGCGAGGGGAGTGCTGGGAAATCTTTACCTACGGAGCAGGGAAATGGCCCCTCATGTGGAGCTGAGCAGGGGAAAACAGGGCTCCTCTTGAGTTGAGCCGGACCCTCGGGGTTCCTCTCGAGTGGGGACAGGTGGGGCGGGGAACTTCTTGGTTCACAGCAAGGGTGTGAAGGAGCCTTTCATGGTCCAAGAGGGAAGTGGTGATTTCCACCGAGACACCGCATCGGACAAGGGCCTCAACCCACCTGCAGGAGAGAAGCTTTTGCTTTTACTTGTTTCACGGCCGGGTCCTCTAGAGTTACGACAGGTACCCCAGGGACCCACCCCTGCGGCCTCAGGAGAGGCCAGTCTCCGTGCGAGTTGTGAGGTGCCTCTGGGGATACCTCCCCCATCGTCTGCGGGTCCTCAGTCCTCGTCTGGTGCTGAGGCTGGAACCTGAGCTTCCCTCGCTCGTGCTGTCATAGGTCTTGGGGTTTCTCTGGGGCCCCCACACGGGAGTCAGGCCTCGTCTCACCTGGAGATGTGCACGGCCCTTTTCCTACCCAACTGCAGAAGCAGTGTCCAGTTCCCCGACGAGCGGACCAAGGATCTGTGGCTTGCCTTCGAGTTACCCCAGGGCTGTCACACGTGCCAGTTTTTTTGGAGTCGAGCCTCGGGGTGACAGTCGAGGCAGTGTGGGGCATTCAGGTGGATCTGGGGTGGACAAGGCATTTGGGGGTCTTGGAGAATGGTGGCCCGACCCCTGAGGCTCCTCCCGATTCTCCTGGTCCAAGCACCTCCTCTTGGAATGCGAGGGAAGCACCTGGAACCCTTTCCCGACGGAGCAGGGAAAGGGCTCATCATCCAGAGCTGAGCAGGGGGAACGGCTCCTCTTGAGTCGCGGCGGGACCCTCGGGGTTCCTCTCCAGTGGGGACGGGTGGGACGGGGAACTTCTTGGGTCACAGCAAGGGTGTGAAGGAGTCTTTCGAGGTCCAAGAGGAAAGGGGTGATTTCCCCCAAGACGCTGCAGTGGACAGGGTCCTCACCTCGCCTGCAGTGGAGGAGCTTATGTTTTTCCTCGAGTTGTGACGGGGTCCTCTCGAGTTATGCCAGGAACCCCAGGGACCCGCCCCTGTGGCTTCAAGTGAGGCCAGTCTCCATGCGAGTTGCGAGGTGCTTCTGAGATTCCTCCCCAGTCGTCACCGTTTCCTCAGTCCTCCTATGGTGCTTAGGCCTGAGCCTGACCTTTTCTCGCCCTTGCTGACATAGGCCTTGAGGTTCACCTGGAGCTCCCACAGGGAAGTCAAGCCTCGTCTCGCCTGGACACGTGCATGGCCGCTTTCCTCCCCAGCTGCAGCAGCAGTGTCCGGCTCCCCGTCGAGCGGACACAGGAATATTTGCCTTGTCCTCTAGGTACACCAGTGCTGTCACACGTGACATTGTGTCGGGAGTCGAGCCTTGGGGTGATAGTCTAGGCAGTGGAGGGCAGTCAGGTTCATCTGGAGTGGACGAGGCATTTGGGTGTCTTGGGGAATGGTGGCCCTACCCCTGAGGCTCCTCCTGACTTTCGTGGTTTGAGCACCTCCCCTTGGGATGCGAGGGGAGTGCCGGGAAATCTTTTCCAAAAGAGCAGGGAAAGGGCCCCACATCTAGAGCTGAGAAGGGGAAAACGGGGCTCCTCTTGAGCCCTTGTGGGACCCTCGGGGTTCCTCTTGAGTAGGGACGGGTGGGACGGGGAACTTCCTGGGTCACAGCAAGGGTGTGAAGGAGCCTTTTGAGGTCCAAGAGGGAAGGGGGGATTTCCCCAGAGACTCCACAGTGGACAAGGGCCTTACCCCGCCGGCAGGGGAGAAGCTCTGGTTTTACACGAGTTGCGGCGGGGTCCTCTCGAGTTCCGACGGGGACCCCAAGGATCCACCCCTGTGGCCTCAGGAGAGGCCAGTCTCCGTCTGAGTTGCGAGGTGCCTCTGGGGATTCCTCCCCAGTCATAGTCGGGTTCTCAGTCCTCGGCTGGTGCTTAGGTCAGAGCATAAGCTTGCCTTGCCCTTGCTGACTTAGATCTTGGGGTTCCCCTGAAGCCCCCACAGAGGAGGCAGGTCTCATCTAGCCAGGAGACGTGCATGGCTGCTTTCTTCCACAGCTGGAGCAGCAGTGTCTGACTCCCCGTCAAGCAGACACAGGGATCTGTGGTTTGCCCTCAAGGTACCCCAGGGCTATCACACGTGCCAGTGTGCCAGGAGTCGAGCCTCGGGGTGACAGTTGAGGCAGTGCAGGGCAGTCAGGTGCATCTGGAGTGGACAAGGCTTTTGGGGGTCTTGGTGAATGGTGGCCTGACCCCTCAGGGTCCTCCCGATTCTCCTGGGGCCAGTACCTCCTCTTGAGACGGCAGAGAATCGAAGGGCACCCTTTCCCAATGGAGCAGAGAAAGGGCCCTCATCTGGAGCTGAGCAGGGGAAAACTGGGCTCCTCTTGAGTCACAGCAGTACCTACGGGGTTCATCTCGAGTGGAGAGGTGTGCTGCAGGGAACTTCTTGGGTCACAGTAAGGCTGTGAAGAGGCCTATAGAGGTCCAAGAGGGAAGGGGGGATTTCCCCCGAGATGCTGCAGCGCACAAGGGCCTCACCCCTCCTGCAGGGGAGAAGCTTCTGGTTTTTCTCGAGTTGTGGCCGTGTCCTCTCGAATTATGACACGGAACCCAGGGATCCGCCCCTGTGGCCTCAGGAGAGGCCAGTCTTCGTGGGAGTTGCCAGGCGCCTCTGGGGATTCCTCGCCAGTCATGAGTGGGTCCTCAGTCCTCATCTGGTGCTGAGGCCGCAGCCTGAGCTTGCCTCGCCCATGCTGACATATGTATTGGGGTTACCCTGGAGCCCCCACAGGAGAGTCGGGCCTCGTCTCGCTTGGAGACGTGCATGGCCACTTCCCTCCCCAGCTGCAGCAGCAGTGTCCGGCTCCCTGTCGAGCGGATGCAGGGATCTGTGGCACGCCCTTGAAGTACCCCAGGGCTGTCAAACGTGCCAGTTTTTCTGGAATCGAGCCTCGGGGTAACAATCGAGGCAGTTCAGGGCAGTCAGGTCCATCTGGAGTGGACGAGGCATTTGGGGATATTGGGGAATGGTGGCCAGACCCATGAGGCTCCTCCCAACTCTCCTGGTGGGAGCACCTCCACTTGGGATGTGAGGGGAGCACCAGGAACCCTTTCCCAACGTAGCAGGGAAACTACCCCTCAACTGGAGCTGAGCAGCAGAAAACGGGGCTCCTCTTCAGTCACGGTGGGACCCACGGGGTCCTCTGGAGTGGGGACGAGTGGGGCGGGGAACTTCTTGGTTCACAAAAGGGTGTAAAGGAGCCTTTTGCGGTCCAAGAGGGAAAGGGGAATTTCCCGCGAGACGCTGCAGGGAACAAGGGCCATACACCACCTGCAGGGGAGAAGCTTCTGGTTTTTCTCCAGTTGCGGCGTGGTCCTCTCGAGTTACGACGTCGACCCCACGGACCCGCACCTGTGGACTCAGGAGAGGCCAGTCTCCGTGCGAGTTGGGAAGAGTCTCTGGAAATTCCTCTCCAATCATCACCGGGTCCTCAGTCCTCCTCTGGTGCTGAGTCCGGAGCTTGAGCTTGCCTCGTCCATGCTGATATAGGTCTCGGGGTTCCCCTAGAGCCCCCACAGGGGAGTCAGACCTCGAATCTTCTGGAGAAGTGCAAGGCCGCTTTTCTCCCAACCTACAGCAGCAGTGTCCGGCTCCCCAACGAGCGGACACAGGTATCTGTGTCTTGCCCTCAAGGTACCCCAGGGCTGTCACACAAGTCAGTATGTCAGGAGTCTTGCTTCGGGGTGACAGTCTAGGAATTGCAGGGCAGTAACATTCATATAGAGTGGACTAGGCATTTGGGAACCTTGGGGAATAGTGGCCCTACCCCTGAGGCTACTCTCCACTCTCCTGGTGGGAGTGCTTCCTCTGGGCATGTGAAGGGAGCGCCGGGAATCCTTTCCTGATGGAGCAGGGAAAGGACCCCTCATCTGGAGCTGAGCAGGAGAAAATGGGGATCCTCTTCAGTCATGGTGGGACCCTCGGGGTTCCTCTTGAGTGTGGGCGTGTGGGGCAGGGAACTCCTTGCGTCACAGCAAGGGTGTGAAGGAGCCTTTCAAGGTCCAAGAGGGAAGGGGTGATTTTCCTTGAGATGCCACAGCGGACAAGGGCCTAACCCGGCCTGCATTCGAGAAGCTTCTGGTTTTTCTTGAGTAGCGGCAGGGTCCTCTCGAGTTAAGATGGGGACCCCAGGAACACGCCCCTGTGGCCTCAGGACAGGCCAGTCTCCCTGCGAGTTGAGTGGCACTTCTGGGGATACCTCCCCAGGCGTCGCCGGGCCCTCAGTCCTCGCATGGTCCTGGGGCCGGAGTCGAAGTTTGCCTTGCACGTGCTGACATAGGTCTTGGTGTTCCCTGGAACCCCACAGAGGAGTCAGGCCTCGTCTCGCCTGGAGACGTGCATGGCCGCTTTCCTCCCCAGGTGCAGCAGCAGTGTCCGGCTCCCCGTCGAGCGGACACAGGGATCTGTATATAGACTTCTAGGTACCCCAGGGCTGTCACACGTGACAGTGTGTCGGGAGTCGAGCCTACGGGTGACAGTCGAGGCAGTGCAGTGCAGTAAGGTGCATTTGGAATGGACGAGGCATTTGATGATCTTGGGGAATGGTGGCCCGACCCCTCAGTCTCCTCCTGACTTTCCTGGTGTGAGCGCCTCCTCTTGAGATGGGAGGTGAAGGCCAGGAACGCTTTCCCGACAGAGCACTGAAAGGGCCCTCATCTGGAACTGAGCAGGGGAAAATGAGGCCCCTCTTAAGTCGTGGCAGGACACTCGGGGTTCCTTTCGAGTGGGGACGGGTGGGGCAGGGAACTTCTTGGGTCACAGCAAGGGTGTGAAGGAGCCTTTCGAGGTCCAAGAGGGAAGGGGTGATTTCTCCGAAACACCGCAGCGTTCAAGGGTCTCACCGGCCTGCAGGAGAGAAGCTTCTGGTTTTTCTCAAGTTGCGGCGGGGTCCACTCGAGTTATAATGGGGACCACAGGGAACCACCCCAGAGGCCTCAGGAGAGGCCAGTCTCCGTGCGAGTGCGAGGCCCCTCTGTGGATTCCTCCCGAGTCATCGCCCTGTCCTCAGTCCTCGTCTGGTGCTGAGGACGGACCCTGAGATTGCCTCGCCCGTGCTGACATATGTCTTGGGGTTCCCTTGGAGCCCCCACAGGGGAGTCAGGCCTGATCTTGGCCTGGAGACGTGCACGGCTGCTTTCCTCCCCAGCTGTAGCAACAGTGTCCGGCTCCCTGTCACGCGGACACTGGGATATGTGGCTTGCCCTCGAAGTACCCCAGTGCTGTCACAAGTGCCAGTTTTTTGGGAGTCGAGCCTTGGCGTGACAGTTGAGGCAGTTCAGGGCAGTCAGGTGCATCTGGAGTGGACGAGTCATTTTGGGGTTTTGGAGAATGGTGGCCCCACCCCTGAGTCTACTTCTGACACAGCTGGTGCAAGTGCCTCCTCTTGGGATGTGAGGGGAGAGCCGGGAACACTTTCACTTTGGAGCTGGGAAAGGGCCCCTCATCTGGAGCTGAGTAGGTGAAAACGGGGCTCCACTTGAGTCATGGCGGGACGCTTGGGTTTACTCTCCAGTGTGGACGGTGGGGCGGGGAACTTCTTAGGTCACAGCAAGGGTGTGAAGGAGCCTTTCAAGGTCCAAGAGGGAATGGGGTTTTACCAAGAGACACCACAGTGGACAAGGGCCTCACACAGCCTGCAGGGGAGAAGCTTCTGGTTTTTCCCGAGTTGTGGCGGGGTCCTCTCGAGTTACCACGGGGACCCCAGGCACCCACCCCTGGCCTCAGATGAGGGCAGTCTCCGTGCAATTTGTGAAGTGACTCTGGGAAATCGTCCCCAGTAGTCCCCGGGGGTCCGCAGTCCTCGTCAGGTGCTGAGGTCAGAGCCTGAGCTTGCCTCGCCCTTGATGACAGAGGTCCTGTGGTTCCCGTGGAGGCCCCACAGGCGAGTCAGGCCTCGTCTCGCCTGGAGATGTGCACAGCCGCTTTCCTCACCAGCTGCAGCAGCAGTGTCCGGCTCCCCATCAAGCANAGGGGTGATTTCTCCGAAACACCGCAGCGTTCAAGGGTCTCACCGGCCTGCAGGAGAGAAGCTTCTGGTTTTTCTCAAGTTGCGGCGGGGTCCACTCGAGTTATAATGGGGACCACAGGGAACCACCCCAGAGGCCTCAGGAGAGGCCAGTCTCCGTGCGAGTGCGAGGCCCCTCTGTGGATTCCTCCCGAGTCATCGCCCTGTCCTCAGTCCTCGTCTGGTGCTGAGGACGGACCCTGAGATTGCCTCGCCCGTGCTGACATATGTCTTGGGGTTCCCTTGGAGCCCCCACAGGGGAGTCAGGCCTGATCTTGGCCTGGAGACGTGCACGGCTGCTTTCCTCCCCAGCTGTAGCAACAGTGTCCGGCTCCCTGTCACGCGGACACTGGGATATGTGGCTTGCCCTCGAAGTACCCCAGTGCTGTCACAAGTGCCAGTTTTTTGGGAGTCGAGCCTTGGCGTGACAGTTGAGGCAGTTCAGGGCAGTCAGGTGCATCTGGAGTGGACGAGTCATTTTGGGGTTTTGGAGAATGGTGGCCCCACCCCTGAGTCTACTTCTGACACAGCTGGTGCAAGTGCCTCCTCTTGGGATGTGAGGGGAGAGCCGGGAACACTTTCACTTTGGAGCTGGGAAAGGGCCCCTCATCTGGAGCTGAGTAGGTGAAAACGGGGCTCCACTTGAGTCATGGCGGGACGCTTGGGTTTACTCTCCAGTGTGGACGGTGGGGCGGGGAACTTCTTAGGTCACAGCAAGGGTGTGAAGGAGCCTTTCAAGGTCCAAGAGGGAATGGGGTTTTACCAAGAGACACCACAGTGGACAAGGGCCTCACACAGCCTGCAGGGGAGAAGCTTCTGGTTTTTCCCGAGTTGTGGCGGGGTCCTCTCGAGTTACCACGGGGACCCCAGGCACCCACCCCTGGCCTCAGATGAGGGCAGTCTCCGTGCAATTTGTGAAGTGACTCTGGGAAATCGTCCCCAGTAGTCCCCGGGGGTCCGCAGTCCTCGTCAGGTGCTGAGGTCAGAGCCTGAGCTTGCCTCGCCCTTGATGACAGAGGTCCTGTGGTTCCCGTGGAGGCCCCACAGGCGAGTCAGGCCTCGTCTCGCCTGGAGATGTGCACAGCCGCTTTCCTCACCAGCTGCAGCAGCAGTGTCCGGCTCCCCATCAAGCAGACACAGGGATCTGTGGCTTGCCCTTGAGATACGCCAGGGCTTTCATACGTGCCAGTGTGTTTGGAGTCGAGCCTCGGGGTGACAGTCGAGGCAGTGCAGGGCAGTCAGGTCAGTCTGGAGTGGACGAGGCATTTGGGTGTCTTGAGGAATGGTGGCCCGAAACCTGTCTCCTCCCATCTCTCCTGGTGTGAATGCCTCCTCTTGGGAAGCAAGGGGTGCGCCGGAAACCCTCTCCTGACAGATCAGGGAATGATCCCCTCATCTGGAGCTAAGCAGGGGAAGAGGAGTCGCCTCTTGAGTAGCAGAGGGCACCTCGGGTTTCCTTTCCAATGGGGACGGGTGGGACGGGGAACTTCTTGGGTCACAGCAAGGGTGGAAAGGAGCCTTTCAAGTTCCAAAACGGAAGGGGTGATTTCCCCTGAGATGCTGCAGCGGACAAGGGCCTCACCCCACCTGCATGGTAGAAGCTTCCAGTTTTTCTCGAGTTGCGATGGGGTCCTGTTGAGTTATGAAGGGGACCCAAGGGACCCGCCACTGTGGCCTCAGGAAAGGCCAGTCTCCGTGCGAGTTGTGTGGAGCCTCTGATAATTCCTCGCCAGTCATGGCCGGGTCCTCAGTTCTCATCTGGCGCTGAGGCCGGAGCCTGAGCTTGCCTCACTCTTGCTGACATTGGTCTTGGGATTCATCTGGTGCCCCCATAGGGAAGTCAGGCCTTGTCTCGCCTGGAGACGTGCATGGCTGCTTTCCTCCCCAGCTGCAGCAGCAGTGTCCACCTCCCCACCGAGTGGACACAGGGATCTGTGGCTTGCCCTCGAGGTACCCCAGGGCTGTCACACATGCCAGTGTCTACAGAGTCATGCCTCGGGGTGACAGTCGAGGCAGTGCAAAGCAGTCAGGTGCATCTGGAGTGGACGAGGCATTTAGAGGTCTTGGGGAATGGTGGCCCGACCCCTGAGGCTCCTCCTGACTCTCCTGTTGTGAGCGCCTCAGCTTGGGATGTGAGGGAGGCGCCGGGAATCCTTTCCAGATGGAGCAGGTAAAGGGCCCCTTATCTGGAGCTTAGCAGGGGAAAATGGTGCTCCTCTTGAGTCGCGGCAGGACCCTTGGGGTTCCTCTTGAGTGGGGACGGGCGAGCGGGAATTTCTTGGGTCACAGCTAGTGTGTGAAGGACCCTTTTGAGGTCCAAGAGGGAAGTGGGGATTTCGCCCGAGACTCCGCAGCGGACAAGGACCTCACACTGCGTGCAGTGGAGAAGCTTCTGGTTTTTCTCGAGTTGCGGCGGGGTCCTTTCAAGTTAGGACAGGGACCACAGGGACCCGCCCCTGTGGCCTCAGGAAGGCCAGTTTCCAAACGAGTTGCGAGGCACCTCTGGGGATTCCTCCCCAGTCATTTTTGGGTCCTCATTCCTCGTCTGGTATTGAGGTCGGAGCCTGATCTTGCCTCACCCGTGCTGACATAGGTCTTGGGGTTCCCCTAGAGACCACACAGGGAAGTCAGGCCTCGTCTCGCCTGGAGACGTGCATGCCCGCTTTCCTCCCCAGCTTCAGCAGCAATGTCTGGCTCCCCGTCGAGAGGACACAGGTATCTGTGGCTTGCCCTCAAGGTACCCCAGTGCTGTCACACTGGCCAGGGTGTCCGGAGTCGAGACTCGGGGTGACAGTCAAGGCACTGTAAGGCAGTCAGGTGCATCTGGAGTGGACAAGGCATTAGGGGGTCTTGGGGAATGGTGGCCTGGACCCCTGATTCTCCTCTCAACTCTCCTGCTGTGAGCACCTCCTCTTGGGATGCGAGGGGAGCGCCAGGAACCCTTTCCCAACAGAGCAGGGAAAGGGCCTCTCATCTGGAGCTGAACCGGTAAACACGGGGCTCCTTTTGAGTCATGGCGGGACCCTCGGGGTTCCTCTCAAGTTGGAGGGACCAGTCGGGTGGGGAACTTCTTGGGTCACAGCAAGGGTTGAAGGAGCCTTTCCAGGTCCAAGAGTGAAAGGGTGATTTCCCCAGAGACGCCGCCATGGAGAAGGGCCTCACACTGCCTGTAGAGTTGAAGCTTCTCGATTTTCTCGAGTTGCAGTGTGGTCTACTGGACTTACGACAGGCACCCCAGGGACCCACCCCTGTGGCCTCAGGAGAGGCCAATCTCCCTGTGAGTTGAGAGGCTCCTCTGGGGATTCCTCCCCAATCGTCACCCGGTCCTCAGTCCTCATCTGGTGCTGAGGCAGGAGGCTGAACTTGTCTCGCCCGAGCTGACATAGGTCTTGTGGTTCCCCTGGAGCCCCCACAGGGGAGTCAGGCCTCGTCTTGCCTGGAAAAGTGCATGGCCTCTTTCCTCCTCAGCTGCAGCAGCAGTGTCCAGCTCCTTGTCGAGCGGACACAGGGATCTGTCGATTGCCCTCGAGGTATCCCATGGCTGTCACACGTGCCAGTGTGTTGGGAGTCGAGCCTCAAGGTGACAGTCAAGGCAGTGCAGGGCAGTGAGGCGCATCTGGATGAGGCATTTCTGGTCTTGGCGAATGGTGGTCTGATCCCTGAGGCTCCTCCCGACTCTCCTGGTGCGAGCGCCTCTTCTAGGGATGCAAGGGGAGCACCTGGAACGCTTTCCCAGCAGAGCAGGGAAAGGGTCTCTCATCTGGAGCTCAACAGGAAAAATGGGGCTCCTCTTGAGTTGTGGCAAGACCCTCGGGGTTCCTCTTGAGTGGGGACAGGTGGGGCAGCAAACTTCTTGTGTCACAGCAAGGGTGTTAAGGAGCCTTTCAAATTCCAAGATGGAAAGAGGGATTTCTCCAGAGACGCCACAGCGGACAAGGGCCTAACACGCCCTGCATGGGAGAAGCTTCTAGTTTTTCTTGAGTAGTGGCGGGGTCCTCTCAAGTTAACACAGGGACCCAGGAACATGCCTCTGTGGCCTCAGGAGAAGTCAGTCTTCGTGCGAGTTGTGAAGCGCCTCTGGGGATTCCTCACCAGTCGTCGTTGGGTCTTCAGTCCTCGTCTGGTGCCTAGGCTGGAGCCTGAGCTTTCCTTGCCCGTGCTAACATAGGTCTTGGGGTTCCCCTGGAGCCCCAAAGTGGAGTTAGGCCTCGTCTCGCCTGAAGACTTGCACGACTGCTTTCCTCCCCAGCTCCAGCAGTAGTGTCCAGCTTCCCATTGAGCAGACACAGGGATTTGTGGCTTGCCCTTGAGGTACCCCATGGCTGTCACACATTCCAGTGTGTCGCGAGTCGAGCCTCGGGTTGACAGTCGAGGCAGTGCAGGGCAGTCAGGTGCATCTAGAGTGGACGAGGCATTTGGGTGTCTAGAGGAATGGTGGCCCCAACTCTGAGGCTCTTCCTGACTCTCCTGGCGTGAGGGTCTCCTCTTAGGATGTGAGCAGAACACCGGGAACCCTTTCCCGACGGAGCAGGAAAAGGCCTCCTCATGTGGAGCTGAGCAGGGGAAAACGGGGCACCTCTTGAGATGCAACGGGACCCTCGGGTTTCCTCTCAAGTGGGGATGGGTGGGGCGGGGAACTTCTTCAGTTACAGAAAGGGTGTGAAGGAGTATTTCAAGGTCCATGAGGGAAGGGGTGATTTCCCCCGAGACGCCGCAGCAGACAAGGGCCTCACCCCTTTCCACCTACAAGAGAGAAGCTTTTGGTTTTACTCGCGTTGTGGTGGGGTCCTCTCAAGTTATGACGGGGACACAAGGGACCTGTCCCTGTGGCCTCTGGAGAGGCCAGTCTCCGTGCGAGTTGTGAGGTGCTTCTGGGGATTCCTCCCCAGTCGTCGCCGGGTACTCAGTCCTCGTCTGGTGCTGAAGCCGGAGCCTGAGAATGCCTCCCCGTGCTGACATATGTATGGAGTTCAACTAGAGCCTCCACAGGGGAGTCAGGCATGGCCGTGTTCCTCCCCAGCTGCAGCAGCAGTGTCCAGCTCCCCGTTGAGTGGACACATGGATCAGTGGCTTGCCCTCGAGGTACCCCAGGGCTGTCACACGTGCCAGTGTGTTGAGAGTCGAGCCTCGGGGTGACAGTCGAGGCAGTGCAGGGCAGTGAGGTGCATTTGGAGTGGACGAGGCATTTGGGGGACTTGGGGAATGGTGGCCCAACCCCTGAGGCTCCTACAGACTCTCCTGGTGCGAGTACCTCCTATTGACATGCTAGGAGATCGCCGAGAACCCTTTCTCAACTGAGCAGGGGAAGGGCCCATCTCTGGAGCTGAGCAGGGGAAAACGGGGCTCCTGTTGAGTCACAGCGGGATCCTCGGTATTCCTCTAGAGTGGGGATGGGTGAGGTGGGAAACTTCATGGGTCACAGCAATGGTGTGAAGGAGCATTTTGACGTCCAAGAGTGTAGGGATGATTTCCCCGAGATGCCGCAGCGGACAGGGGCCTCACCCCGCCTGCAGGAGAGAAGCTTCTGCATTTTTTCGAGTTGCGGCGGGGTCCTCTCAAGTTACGACGGGGACCCCAGGAACCCGTCTCTGTGGCCTCTGGAGAGGCCAGTCTCTGTATGAGTTGCGAGGCGCCTCTGGGGATTCCTCCCGAGTGGTTGCAAGGTCCTCAGTCCTCCTCTGGTGCTTAGGCTGGAGCCTGAGCTTGCCTCGCCCATGCTGACATAGGTCTTGGGGTTCCCCTAGAGCCCACACAGGGGAGTCAGGCCTCATCTTGCCTGGAGACGTGCATGCCTGCTCTCCTCCCCAGCTTCAGCAGCAATGTCTGGCTCCCCGTTGAGAGGACACAGGTATCTGTGGCTTGCCCTCGAGGTACCCCAGTGCTGTCACACTGTCCAGGGTGTCTGGAGTCGAGCCTCGGGGTGACAGTCAAGGCACTGCAAGGCAGTCAGGTGCATCTGGTGTGGACGAGGCACTAGGAGGTCTTGAGGAATGGTGATCGGATCCCTGAGGCTCCTCCCGACTCTCCTGCTGCGAGCCCTCTTGGGATGCGAGGGGAGCGCCAGGAACCCTTTCTCGTCAGAGCAGGGAAAGGGCCCTTATCTGGAGCTGAGCCGGGAAACATGGAACTTCTCTTGAGTCACGGCAAGATCCTCGGTGTTTATCTCGAGTGGGTACGAGTGGGGCAGGGAACCTCTTGGGTCACAGCAAAGTGTGAAGGAGCCTTTAGAGGTCCAAGAGTGAAAGGGTGATTTCCCCAGAGACGCCGCCATGGAGAAGGGCCTCACACTGCCTGTAGAGTCGAAGCTTCTCGATTTTCTCGAGTTGCAGTGTGGTCTACTGGACTTATGACAGGCACCCCAGGGACCCACCCCTGTGGCCTCAGGAGAGGCCAATCTCCCTGTGAGTTGAGAGGCTCCTCTGGGGATTCCTCCCCAGTCATCGCCGGGTCCTCAGTCTTCGTCTGGTGCTGAGGCAGGAGGCTGAACTTGTTTCGCCCGAGCTGACATAGGTCTTGTGGTTCCCCTGGAGCCCCCACAGGGGAGTCAGGCCTCGTCTAACCTGGAGACGTGCAAGGCCTCTTTTCTCCCCAGCTGCAGCAGCAGTGTCCAGCTCCCCGTCAAGCAGACACAGGGATCAGTAGCTTGCCCTCAAGGTAACCCATGGCTGTCACACATGCCAGTGTGTTGGGAGTCGAGCCTCGGGGTGACAGTCGAGGCAGAGCAGGGCAGTGAGGCGCATCTGGATTGGATGAGGCATTTCTGGTCTTGGCAAACGGTGGCCCGACCCCTGAGGCTTCTCTCAACTCTCCTGGTGCAAGCGCCTCCTCTAGGGATGCGAGAGGATCACCGGGAATCCTTTCCCGAAGGAGCAGGGAAAGGGCCCCTCATCTTCAGCTGAGCAGGGAAAACTGGGGCTCCTCTTGAGTCGTGGCGGGACCCTCGGGGTTCCTCTCGAGTGGGGACAGGTGAGGCGGCAAACTTATTGAGTCACAGCAAGGGTGTGAAGGAGCATTTTAAAGTCGAAGAGGGAAGGCGGGATTTCCCCAGAGATGCCACAGTGGACAAGGTCCTCAACCCGCCTGCAGGGGAGAAGCTTCTGGTTTTCTCAGATTGCGGCTGGTTCCTCTCGATTTACGCCGGGGACCCCAGGGACCTGCCTCTGTGTATCAGGAGAGGCCAGTCTCCGTGCGAGTTGCAACGCGCCTCTGAAGATTCCTTTTCAGTTGTCACCAGGTCCTCAGTCCTTGTCTGGTGCTTGGCCAGAGCCTGAGCTTGCCTCGCCCGTGCTGACATAGTTCTTGGGTTCTCCCGAGCCCCCACAATGGAGTCAGTCCTCATCTTGGATGGAGACGTGCATGGCCGCTTTTCTGCCCAGCTGCAGCTGCAGTATCTGGCTCCCCGTCGAGTGGACACAGGGATCTGTGGCTTTCCCTCGAGGTACCCCAGCATTTTTGCAAGTGCCAGTGTGTCAGGAGTAGAACCTCGGGGTGACAGTCGAGGCAATGCATGGCAGTCACGTTCATCTGTAGTGGAAGATGCATTTAATCATCTTGGGGAATGGTGGCCCGACCCCAGTGGCTCCTCTCAACTCTCCAGATGCTAGCCCCTCCTCTTGGGACATGAGCGGAGCGTCGGGTACCCACTCCCGAAGGAGCATGGAAAGGGTCCCTCATCTTGAGCTGAGCAGGGGAAAATAGTGCTCCACTTGAGTCACAGCGGGACCCTCGAGGTTCCCTCGAGTGGGGAGGGCTGGGACGGGGAACTTCTTGGGTCACAGCAAGGGTGTGGAGGAGCCTTTAGAGGTCCAAGAGGGAAGGGGTGATTTCCCCAGAGACACCACATCGGATAAGGGCCTCAAACCGTTTGCAGGGGAGAAGCTTCTGTTTTTTCTCAAGTTGCGGTGGGGTCCGCTCGAGTTATGACCGGAACACCAGGGACCCGCCCCTTTGGCCTCTGGAGAGGCTAGTCTCCGTTCGAGTTTCGAGGCGCCTCTGGGGATTCCATTCCAGTCATCAGGGGGTCGTCAGTCCCCGTCTGGTGCTGAGGCTGGAGCCTGAGCTTTCCTAGCCCGTACTGACATAGGTCTTGGGGTTCCCCTGTATCCACCACAGGGGAGTCAGGCCTCGTCTCACCTGGAGACGTGCATGGCTACTTTCCTCCCCAGCTGCAGCAGCAGTGTCTGGCTCCCCATTGAGAGGACACAGGTATCTGTGGCTTGCCCTGGAGGTATCTCAGGGCAGTCACACGTGCCAGTGTGTTGGGAGTCGAGCCTCCGGGTGACTTTCGAAGCAGTGCAGGACAGTCAGGTTCATATGGAGTGGACGAGGCATTTGGGGGTCTTGGGGAATGGTGGCCCGACCCCTGAAGCTCCTCCCATCTCTCATGGTGCGAGTGCTTCCTCCTGGGAAGCGAGGGGAACTCTGAGAATCCTTTCAAGAAGGAGCAGGAAAAGGGCAACTCATCTGGAGCATAGAAGGGAAAAACGGGGCTCCTCTTGAATCTCGGCGGAATCCTCGGTGTTCCTTTCGAGTGGGGACAGGTGGGGCGGGGAACTTCTTGGGTCACAGCAAGTGTGTAAAGGAGCCTTTCGAGGTCCAAGAGGGAAGGGGTGATTTCCCCCAAGATGCCCCCAGAGGACAAGAGTCTCATCCCGCCTGCAGGGGAGAAGCTTCTGGTTTTTCTCAAGTTGCAGCACGGTCCTCTCGAGTTACGATGGGGACCCCAGGGACCTGCCTCTGTAGCCTCAAGAGAGGCCAGTCTCCGTGTGAGTTGCGAGATGCCTCTGGGAATTTCTAATCAGTCGTCACTGTGTCCTCAGTCTTCATCTGGTTCTGAGGCCGGAGCCTGAGCTTGCCTCGCATGTGCTGACATAGGTCTTGGGGCTCCCCTGGAGCCCCCACAGGGGTGTCAGGCCTCGTCTCACCTGGAGATGTGCATGGCCGCTTTCCTCCCCAACTGCAGCAGCAGTGTCCAGCTCCCCATCGGGCGGACAAAGTGATCTGTGGATTGCCCTCGAGGTAGCCCAGGGCTGTCACACGTGGCAGTGTGTCAGGAGTCGAGCCTCGGGGTGACAGTCGAGGCAGTGCAGGGCAGTCAGTTTCTTCTGGAGTGGACGAGGCGTTTGGGGGTCTTGGGGAATGGTGGCCCAACCCCTGAGGCTCCTCCCGACTCTCCTGGTGTGAGCGCCTCCTCTGGGCATGTGACAGGAGCGCCGGGAACCGTTTCCCGAAGGAGCAGGGAAAGGACCTCTCATCTGGAGCTCAGCACGAGAAAACGGGGCTCCTCTTGAGTCACAACCGCACCCTCTGAGTTGCTCTCGAGTGGGGACGGGTTGGCCGGTGAACTTCTTGGGTCACAGCAAGGGTGTGAATGAGCCTGTCGAGGTCCAAGAGGGAAGGGGTGATTTCCCCCGAGATGCCACAGTGAACAAGGGCCATACACTGCCTGCAGGGGAGAAGCTTCTGGTTTTTCTCCAGTTGCGGCGTGGTCCTCTCGAGTTACGACGTGGGCCCCAGGGACCCACATCTGTGGCCTCAGAACAGGCCAGTCTCCGTGCGAGTTGCGAAGCATCTCTGGGGATTCCTCTCCAATCGTCGCCGGGTCCTCAGTCCTCATCTGGTGCTGAGGCCTCAACTTGAGCTTGCCTCACCCGTGCTGATATAGGTCTCGGGGTTCCCCTAGAGACCCTTCAGGGGAGTCAGACCTCGAATCTCCTGTAGACGTGCAAGGCCGCTTTTCTCCCGAGCTGCAGCAGCAGTGTCCGGCTCCCTGTCGAGTGGACACAGGGATCTGTGTTCTGCCCTCGAGGTACCCCAGGGCTGTCACATGAGCCAATATGTTGGGAGTCGAGCCTCAGGGTGACAGTCGAGGCAGTTCAGGGCAGTCACATTCATCTAGAGTGGACTAGGCATTTGGGAATCTTGGGGAATGGTGACCTGACCCCTGAGGCTCCTCTCCACTCTCCTGGTGCGAGCGACTCTGGGCATGTGAGGGGAGCGCCAGGAATCCTTTCCTGATGGAGCAGGGAAAGGGCCCCTCATCTGGAGCTGAGCAGGAGAAAACGGGGATCCTCTTCAGTCACAGTGGGACCCTCGGGGTTCCTCTTGAGTGTGGACGTGTGGGGCAGGGAACTCCTTGCGTCACAGCAAGGGTGTGAAGGAGCCTTTCAAGGTCCAAGAGGGAAGGGGTGATTTTCCTTGAGACACCGCAGCAGACAAGGGCCTAACCCGGCCTGCATTCGAGAAGCTTCTGGTTTTTCTTGAGTAGCGGCGGGGTCCTCTCGAGTTAAGACGGGGACCCCAGGAACACGCCCCTGTGGCCTCAGAACAAGCCAGTCCCCCTGCGAGTTGAGCGGCGCTTCTGGGGATACCACCCCAGGCGTCACCCGGTCCTCACTTCTTGTCTGGTGCTGGGGCCAGAGCCTGAGTTTGCCTTGCCCGTGCTGACATAGGTCTTGGGGTTCCCCTGGAACCCTATAGGGGAGTCAGGCCTCGTCTCACCTGGAGACGTGCAGGGCTGCTTTCCTCCCCAGCGGCAGCAGTATTGTCTGGCTCCCTGTCGTAGGGACACAGGAATCTGTGTCTTGCCCTCGCGGTACCCCAGTGCTGTCACAGGTGCCAGTGTGTCGGGAGTCAAGTCTCGGGGTGACAGTCGTGGCAGTGCAGGGCAGTCAGGTGCATTTGGAGTGGACAAGGCATTTGAGGGTCTTGGGTAATGGTGGCCCGAACCTTGAGGCTCCTCCCGATTCTCCGGTTGCGAGCGCCTCCCCTTGGGATGCGAGGGGAGTGCGGGAACCCTGTCCCGTCGGAGCAGGGAAAGGGCCTCTCATCTTGAGCCGAGCAGGGGAAACCGGGGCTCCTCTTGAGTCACGGCAGGAACCTCGTGGTTCCTCTCAAGTGGGGATGGGTGGGGCGGGAAACTTCTTGGGTCACAGCATGGGTGTGAAGTAGACTTTCGAGGTCCAAAAGGGAAGGGGTGATTTCCCCCGAGACACTGCAAGGGACAAGGCCTCCCCCTGCCTGCAGAGGAGAAGCTTCTGGTTTTTCTTGAGTTGTGGGGAGGTCCTCTCGAGTTACTACGGGGACCNAGGGAAAGGGCCCCTCATCTGGAGCTGAGCAGGAGAAAACGGGGATCCTCTTCAGTCACAGTGGGACCCTCGGGGTTCCTCTTGAGTGTGGACGTGTGGGGCAGGGAACTCCTTGCGTCACAGCAAGGGTGTGAAGGAGCCTTTCAAGGTCCAAGAGGGAAGGGGTGATTTTCCTTGAGACACCGCAGCAGACAAGGGCCTAACCCGGCCTGCATTCGAGAAGCTTCTGGTTTTTCTTGAGTAGCGGCGGGGTCCTCTCGAGTTAAGACGGGGACCCCAGGAACACGCCCCTGTGGCCTCAGAACAAGCCAGTCCCCCTGCGAGTTGAGCGGCGCTTCTGGGGATACCACCCCAGGCGTCACCCGGTCCTCACTTCTTGTCTGGTGCTGGGGCCAGAGCCTGAGTTTGCCTTGCCCGTGCTGACATAGGTCTTGGGGTTCCCCTGGAACCCTATAGGGGAGTCAGGCCTCGTCTCACCTGGAGACGTGCAGGGCTGCTTTCCTCCCCAGCGGCAGCAGTATTGTCTGGCTCCCTGTCGTAGGGACACAGGAATCTGTGTCTTGCCCTCGCGGTACCCCAGTGCTGTCACAGGTGCCAGTGTGTCGGGAGTCAAGTCTCGGGGTGACAGTCGTGGCAGTGCAGGGCAGTCAGGTGCATTTGGAGTGGACAAGGCATTTGAGGGTCTTGGGTAATGGTGGCCCGAACCTTGAGGCTCCTCCCGATTCTCCGGTTGCGAGCGCCTCCCCTTGGGATGCGAGGGGAGTGCGGGAACCCTGTCCCGTCGGAGCAGGGAAAGGGCCTCTCATCTTGAGCCGAGCAGGGGAAACCGGGGCTCCTCTTGAGTCACGGCAGGAACCTCGTGGTTCCTCTCAAGTGGGGATGGGTGGGGCGGGAAACTTCTTGGGTCACAGCATGGGTGTGAAGTAGACTTTCGAGGTCCAAAAGGGAAGGGGTGATTTCCCCCGAGACACTGCAAGGGACAAGGCCTCCCCCTGCCTGCAGAGGAGAAGCTTCTGGTTTTTCTTGAGTTGTGGGGAGGTCCTCTCGAGTTACTACGGGGACTCCCAGGGACCCGCCCTTGTGGCCTCAGGAGAGACAGTCTCCGAGCAAGTTGCGAGGCGCCTTGGGGATTCCTCCCCAGTCATCGCCGGGTCCTCAGTCCTCGTCTGGTGCTGAGGCCGGAGCTTGAGCTTGCCTTGTCTGTGTTGACATAGGTCTTGGGGTACCCCTGTAGCCCCCACAGGGGAGTCAGGCCTCGTCTCACTTGGAGACGTGCATGGCCACTTTCCTCCCCAGCTGCAGCAGCAGTGTCTGGCTCCCCGTCGAATGGACACAGGGAACTGTGGCTTGCCCTTGAGGTACCCCAGGGCTGTCACACATGCCAGTGTGTCAGGAGTCAAGCCTCTGGGTGACAGTCGAGGCAGTGCAGGCAGTCAGGTGCATCTGGAGTGAACGAGGCATTTGGAGGTATTGGGGAATGGTGGCTCGAACCCTGAGTCGCCTCCCAACTCTCCTGGTGCGAGAGCCTTCTCTTGGGTTACGAGGGGAGTGCCAGGAACCCATTCCCGATGGAACAGGGAAAGGGCCCCACATCTGGTGCTGAGCAGGGGAAACCGGGGATCCTCTTGAGTCTCGGGGGCACCCTCGGAGTTTCTCTCGAGTGGGGACGGGTGGGGCAGGGGACTTCTTCTGAGACAGCAAGGGTTTGAAAGAGCCATTCGAGGTCCAAGTGCGAAGGGGTGATTTCCTCCGAGACGCCTCAGCAGATAAGGGCCTCACGCCGCCTGCAGAGGAGAAGCTTCTGGGTTTTTTCGAGTTGCGGTGGGGTCCTCTCAAGTTACGACGGGGACCCCAGGGACCCGCCCCTGTGGCCTCAGGAGAGTCCAGTCTCCGTGTGAGTTGCAAGGCGCCTCTGGGGATTCCTCCTCAGTCGTCGCCGGGTCCTCAGTCCTTCTCTGGTGCTGAAGCCAGAGCCTGAGAATGCCTACCCCCTGCTGACATATGTATGGGGTCCACTAGAGCCCCCACAGGGGAGTCAGGCCTTGTCTCGCCTGAAGACGTGCATGGCTGCTTTCCTCCCCAGCTGCAGCAGCAGTGTCCAGCTCCCCGTCGAGCGGACACAGGGATCAGTGGCTTGCCCTCGAGGTACACCAGGGCTATCACACGTGCCAGTGCGTTGAGAGTCGAGCCTCGTGGTGACAGTCGAGGCAGTGCAGGGCAGTGAGGCACATCTGGATTTGACGAGGCATTTCTGGTCTTGGCAAACGGTGGCCTGACCCCTGAGGCTCTTTCTGCCTCCTCTGGGCATATGAGGGGAGCGCCGGGAACCCTTTCCCGAAGGAGCAGAGAAAGGGCCCCTTATGTGGAGCTGAGCAAGAGATAACGGGAGTCCTCTTGAGTCGCAACCACACCCTCGGAGTTGCACTCGAGTGGGGACGGGTGGGGTGGTGAACTTCTTGGGTCACAGAAGGGTGTGAATGAGCCTGTCGAGGTCCAAGAGGGAAGGGGTGATTTTCCCTGAGACACCGCAGTGAACAAGGGCCATACACCGCCTTCAGGGGAGAAGCTTCTGGTTTTTCTCCATTTGTGGCGTGGTCCTCTCGAGTTATGACGTGGGCCCCAGAGACCCACATCTGTGTCCTCAGGACAGGCCAGTCTCTGTGCGAGTTGCGAAGCACCTCTGGGGATTCCTCTCCAATCATCGCTGGGTCCTCAGTCCTTGTCTGGTGCTGAGGCCGGAGCTTGAGCTTGCCTCGTCCGTGCTGATATAGGTCTCGGGGTTCCCCTGGATCCCCCTCAGGGGAGTCAGACCTCTAATCTCCTGGAGACGTGCAAGGCCACTTTCCTCCCCAGCTGCAACAGCAGTGTCCGACTCCCTGTCGAGCAGACACAGGGATCTGTATCTTGCCTCGTGGTACCCCAGGGCTGTCACACGAGCCAGTATGTCAGGAGTCGAGTCTCAGGGTGACAGCCGAGGCAGTTCAGGGCAGTCACATTCATCTAGAGTGGACTAGGCATTTGGGAATCTTGGGGAATGGTGGCCTGACACTTGAGGCTCCTCTCCACTCACCTGGTGCGAACGCCTCCTCTGGGCATGTGAGGGGAGCGCTGGGAATCCTTACTCGATGGAGCAGGGAAAAAGCCCCTCATCTGGAGCTGAGCAGGAGAAAACAGGGATCCTCGTCAATCATGGCGGAACCCTCGAGGTTCCTCTTGAGTGTGGACGTGTGGGGTGGGGAACTCCTTGCGTCACAGCAAGGGTATGAAGGAGCCTTTCAAGGTCCAAGAGGGAAGGGGTGATTTTCCTTGAGATACCGCAGCGGACAAGGGCCTAACCCGGCCTGCATTCGAGAAGTTTCTGGCTTTTCTTGAGTAGCGGCAGGGTCCTGTCGAGTTAAGACGGGACCCCAGGAACACGCCCCTGTGGCCTCAGGACAGGCCAGCCTCTGTGCGAGTTGAGCGGTGCTTCTGGGGATACCTCCCCAGGCGTCGCGGGATCCTCAGTCCTGGTCTGGTGTTTAGGCCAGACCCTGAGCTTGCCTCGCTCGTGCTGACATAGATCTTGGTGTTCTCCTTTAGCCCCCACAGGGGAGTCAGGCCTTGTCTCGCCTGTAAACGTGCACAGCAGCCATCCTCCCCAGCTGCAGCAGCAGTGTCCGTCTCCCTGTCGACCTGACACAGGGATCTGTGTCTTGCCTTCAAGGTACCCCAGGGCTGTCACACATGCCAGTGTGTTAGGAGTTGAGCTTCGGGGTGACAGCTGAGGTAGTGCAAGTGAGTCAGGTGCATGTGGAGTGGATGAGGCATTTGGGGGTCTTGGGGAATGGTGGCTCGACACTTGAGGCTCCTGACTCTCCTGGTGTGAGTGCCTCCACTTGTGAAGTGAGGGAATCGTCGGGAACCCTTTCCTGATGGAGCAGGGAATGGGCCCCTCATCTGCAGCTGAGCAGTGGAAATCGGGGCTTCTCTTGAGTTGCATCGTGACCCTCGGGGTTCCTCTTGAGTGGGGACGGGTGGGGTGGGGAACTTCTTGGGTCACAGCAAGAGTGTTAAAGAGCCTTTCAAGGTCCAAGAGGGAAGGGGTGATTTCCCCTGAGACGCAGCAACGGACAAGGACCTCACCCCGCTTGCAGGTGAGAAGCTTCTGGTTTATTTCGAGTTGTGGCGAGATCCTCTCGAGTTACTACAGGGACCCCAAGGACCCGCCCCTGTGGCCTCAGGAGAGTCCAGTCTTGGTCAGAGTTGTGAGGCGCCTCTAGGGATTCCTTCCCAGTCATCCCCTGGTCCTCAAACTTCGTCTGGTCTGATACAGAGGCCGGATCTGAGCTTTCCTCGCCCATGCTGATATTGGTTTTGGGGTTCCCCTGGAGCCCCCACAGGGGATTCAGGCCTCGTCTCGCCTGGAGACTTGCACAACCGCTTTCCTCCCCAGCTGCAGCAGCAGTGTCCGGCTCCCTGTCGAGTGGACACAGGGATCTGTGGTTTGCCATCAAAGTACCCCAGGGCTGTCATACGTGCCACTGCATTGGGATTCGAGCCTTGGGGTGACAGTCGAGGTAGTGCAGGACAGTGAGGTGCAGCTGGAGTGGATGAAGCATTTCGGAGTCTTGGGGAATGGTGGCCCAACCCCTGAGGCTCCTACCACATCTCCTGGTTCGAGCGCCTCCTATTGGCATGTGAGGGGATGGCCGAGAACCCTTTCCTAACGGAGCAGAAAAGTACCACTCTCTGGAGCTGAGCAGAGGAAAACGGGGCTCCTGTTGAGTTGTGGTGGGACCTTCAGTGTTCCTTCAGAGTGGGGACAGGTGGGGCGGGAAACTTTTTGGGTCACAGCAACGGCGTGAAGGAGCATTTCCACGTCAAAGAGGGAAGGGATGATTTCCCCAGAGACGCCGCAGTGGACAAGGGACTCACCCCACCTGAAGGGGAGAAACTTCTGGGTTTTTTCTAGTTGCGGCAGGGTCCTCAAGATTTACGATGGGGACACAGGGACCTGTCCCTGTGGTCTCAGGAGAGGCTATTCTCTGTGCTGTTACGAGCTGCCTCTGGGGATTCCTCCCAAGTTATCACCAGGTCCTCAGTCCACCTCTGGTGCTGAGGCTGGAGCCTGAGCTTGCCTCGCCTGTGCTGACATAAGTCTTGGGTTACCCTGGAGCCCCCACAGGGGAGTCAGGCCTCTTCTCGCCTGGAGCCGTGCATGGCTGCTTTCATTCCCCAGGTGCAGCAGCAGAGTCCGGATCCCCGTCGTGCGGACACAGGGATCTGTGTCTTGCCATCGAGGTACCCCAGGGCTGTCACATGTGCCAGTGTGTCGGGAGTCGAGCCTTGGGGTGACAGTCGAGGCAGTGCAGGACGTTCAGGTGCATCTGGAGTGGACAAGGCATATAGGGAACTTTGGGAATGGTGGCCCGACACCGGAGGCTCCTCCCAACTCTCTTGGTGGGAGTGCTTCCTCTTGGTAAGTGAGGGTAGTGCCTGGAACCCTTTCCCGACGGAGCAGGGGAAAGGCCCCTCATGTGGAGCTGAGCAGGGGAAAACGGCGCTCTTCTTGAGTCGCGGCGGGACCCTCAGAGTTCCTCTCGTGTGGGGACGGGTGGGGTGGGGGATGTCTTGGGTCACAGCAAGGATTTAAGGAGCCTTCGAGGTCCAAGAGAAAAGGGGGGATGTCCCCCGAGACAACGGAGCAGATAAGGGCCTCAGCCCGCCTGCAGTAGAGAAGCTTCTGGTTTTTCTCCAGTTGAGGCGGGGTCCTCTCGAGTTATGACGGGGACCCCAGGGACCCGTCCCTGTGGCCTCAGGAGAGGCCAGTCTCCGTGTGAGTTCCCAGGCGCCTCTGGGGCTTCCTCCCCAGTCATTGCCAGGTCCTCATTCCTCATCGTGTGCTAAGGCCGGAGCCTGAGCTTGCCTCATCCGTGCTGACATAGGTCTTGGGTTCCCCTGGAGCCCCCACACGGGAGTCAGTCCTCGTCTCCCCTGTAGATGTGCCCGGCCACTTTCCTTAACAACTGCAGCAGCAGTGTCCGGCTACCCATCGAGCGGACTCAGGGATCTGTGGCTTGCCCTCGAGGTACCCCAGGGCTGTCACACGTGCCAGCGTGTAGGGAGTCAAGTCTCGGGGCAAAAGTCGAAGCAGTGCAGGGCTCTCAGGTTCATCTGGAATGGAAGAAGAATTTGGGTGTCTTGGGGAAAGTTGGTCCGATCCCTGAGGCTCCTCCCGACTCTCCTGGTGTGAGTGCCTACTCGTGGGATTCAAGGGGAGCACAGGGAACCCTTTGCTGACAATGCAGAAAAAGGCCCCTCATCTGGAGCTGCGCAGGTGAAAACGGGGCTCCTCTTGAGTTGTGGTGGGACCCTCGGTGTTCCTCTGGAGTGGGGATTGTTGGGGCAGGAACTTCTTGGGTCACAGCAAATTGTGAAGGAGACTTTCGAGGTCCAAGAGGGAAGAGTGATGTCCCCCGAGACGCCGCAGCGGACAAGAGCCTCACCCCGCCTGCAGGGGAGAAGCTTCTGGTTTTCCTCGAGTTGCAGCGGGGTACTCTTGAGTTATGACAGGAACCCCAGGGACCCGCCCCTGTGGCTTAAAGTGTGGCCAGTCTCCTTGCGAGTTGCGAGGTGCCTCTGGGATTCCTCCCAAGTCGTCATGGTGTCCTCAGTCCTCATATGGTGCTTAGGCCTGAGCCTGAGCTTTTCTCGCCCATGCCAACATAGGTCTTGAGGTTCCCCTGGAGCCCCCACAGGGGAGTCAGGCCTCGTCTCACCTGGAGACGTGCATGGCCGCTTTTCTGCCCAGCTGCAGGAGCAGTGTCCGGCTCCCTGTCAAGCAGACACAGGAATCTTTGCCTTGTCCTCTAGGTACCCCAGTGCTTTCACGTGTGATATTGTGTCAGGAGTCGAGCCTCGGGGTGACAGTCGAGGCAGTGCAGGGAAGTCAGGTGCATCTGGAGTCGATGAGGCATTTAGGGGTCTTGGGGAATAGTGGCCCGACACCTGAGGCTCCTTCCGACACTCCTGCTGTGGACTCCTCTTGGGAGGAGAGGGGTGCGCCAGGAACCCTTTCCTGATGGAGCAGGAAATGGATCCCTCATCTGAAGCTGAGCAGGTGAAAACGATCTCCTCTTGAGTCTTGGCGGGACCCTTGGGTTTCCTCTTGATTGGGGACGGGTTGGGCAGGGAACTTCTTGGCTCACATCAAGAGTGTGAAGAAGACTTTCGAGGTCCAAGAGGGAAGGGGGGATTTCCCCCGAGATGCCACAGTGGACCAGGGTCTCACCCCGCCTGCAGGAGAGAAGCTTCCGGTTTTTCTCGAGTTGTGGCCCAGACCTCTCGAGTTACAACGGGGACCCCAGGGACCCGCCCCTTTGGTCTCAGGAGAGGCCATTCTCCGTGCGAGTTGCGAGGTGCCTCTGGGGATTCCTCCCCAGTCTTCGCCGGGTCCTCAAGCCACATCTGGTGCTGAGGCTGGAGCCTGAGCTTGCCCCGCCCGTGCTGACATAGGAATTGGGGTTCCCCTGGATCGCCCAAAGGAGAGTCAGGCCTGATCTCGCCTGGAGACGTGCACGGGCGCTTTCTTCCCCAGCTGCAGCAGCAGTGTCCAGCTCCCCATCGAGCAGACACAGGGATCTGTGGGTAGCTCTCGAGGTACCCCAGGACTGTCACACGTGCCAGTGTGTCGGGAGTTGAGCCTCGCAATGACAGTCGAGGAAGTGCAGGGCAGTCAGGTGCTTCTGGAGTCGAAGAGGCATTTGGGGGTCTTGAGGAATGGTGGCCCGACCCCTGAGGCTCCTCCTGACTCTCCTGGTGCGAGTGCTTCCACTTGGCATGCGAGGGAAGCCCTGGGAAGCCTTTCCCGATGGAACAGGGAAAGGGCACATCATCTGGAACTGAGCAGCGGAAAACGGGGCTCCTCTTCAGTCACAGCAGGACCCTCGAGGTTCCTCTTGAGTGGGGAAGGTTGGGGCGGGTAACTTCTTGGGTCACAGCAAGGGTGTGAAGGAGCCTTTCAAGGTCCTAGAGGGAAGGGGGGATTTCCCCCGAGACGCTCCAGCAGACATGGGCCTCACCCGGCCTGCAGGGGAGAAGCTTCTGGGTTTTCTCGAGTTGTGGAGGGGTCCTTTCGAGTTACGACGGGGACCCCAGGGACCCGCCCCTGTGGCCTCAGGTGACACCAGTCTTCGTGTGAGTTTCGAGGCGCCTCTGGGGATTCCTCCCTCGTCGTCATCGGGCCCTCAGTCCTCGTCTGGTGCTGAGGTTGGAGCCTGAGCTTGCCTCGCCCGTGCTGACATAGGTCTTGGGGTTCCTCTGGAGCCCCCACAGGGGAGTCAAGCCTCGTCTCACCTGGAGGCGTGCAGGGCCACTTTCCTCATCAGCTACAGCAGCAGTGTCTGGCTCCCCGTCGATCAGACACAGGGATCTGTGGCTTGCCCTTGAGGTACCCCAGGGCTGTCACATGTGCCAGAGTGTTGGGAGTCGAGCCTCAGGGTGACAGTTGAGGCAGTGCAAGGCAGTCACATTTATCTGGAGTAGATGAGGCATTTGGAAGTCTTGGGGAATTGTGGCCTGACCCCCGAGGCTCTTGCCAACTCTCCTGGTGCAAGCGCCTCCTCTTGGGATGTGAGGGGAGGGCCAGGAACCCTTTCTCAACGTAGCAGGGAAAGGGCCTCTAATCTGGAGTGGAGCAGGGGAAAACGGGGCTCCTCTTGTGTCACAGCGGGACCCTCGGGGTTCCCCTCGAGTGGGGACAGGTGGTGCGGGGAACTTCTTGGTTCACAGCAAGGGTGTGAAGGAGCATTTCTTGGTCCTAGAGAGAAGGGGTGATTTCCCCGGAGATGCCGCAGAGGACAAGTGCCTCAACCCACCTGCAGGGGAAAAGCTTCTGGTTTATCTCGAGTTGGGAGGATGTCCTCTCAAGTTACAACAGGGACGCCAGAGACCCACCCCTGTGGCCTCAGGAGAGGCCAGTCTCCCTGTGAGTGGTGAGGTGCCTATAGGAATTCCTCCCCAGTCATCGCCGTGTCCTCAGCCCTATTCTGGTGTTTTGGCCGGAGCCAGAGCTTTTCTTGCCAATGCTGATATAGGCCTAGGGTTCCCCCTGCAGACACAACAGAGAAGTCAGGCCTCATCTCGTCTGTAGTCGTGCATGGCCACTTTCCTCCCCAGCTGCAGCAGCAGTGTCCGGCTCCCCGTCGAGCGGACACAGGGATCTGTGGCTTGCCCTCGAGGTACCCCAGGGCTGTCACACGTGCCAGTGTGTCGGTAGTCGAGCCTCGGGGTGACAGTCCAGGCAGTGCATGGCAGTTAGGTGCATCTGGATTGGACGAGGCATTTGGTGGACTTGGGGAATGGTGGCCTGAACCCTGAGGCTCCTCCTGACTCTCCTTTTGCGAGCGCCTCCTCTTGGGATATGAGGGGAACGCCTGGAACCCTTTTCCGACGGAGCAGGTAAAGGGCCCCTCATCTGGAGCTAAGCATGGGAAAATGGGGCTCCTTTTGAGTCACAGCGTGACCCTCGGGGTTCCTCTCGAATGGGGAGGGTGAGGCGGGGAACTAACGGTGACTCCAGGGACCCACCTCTGTGGCCTCAGGAGAGGCCAGTCTCCGTGTGAGTTGCGAGGGGCCTCTGGGAATTCCTCACCAGTCGGCCCTGGGTCCTCAGTCCTTGTCTGGAGCTGAAGCCTGAGCCTGAGCTTTCCTCACTCAGGTTGACATGGGTCTTGGGGTACCCCCGGAGCCCCCACTGTGGAGTCAGGTCTCATTTCCCGTGGAGACTTGCACGGCTGCTTTCCTCCTGAGCTGCAGAAGCAGTGTAAGGTTCCCATTCGAGCGGACACAGGGACCTGTAGCTTGCCATCCAGGTACCCCAGGGTTGTCGCATGTGGCAATGTGGCGTCAGTTAATCCTCGGGGTGACAGTCGAGGCATTCCAGGGCAGTCAGGTTCATCTGGAGTGGATGAGGCATTTAGGGGTCTTGGGGAATGGTGGTACGAACCCTGGTGTTCCTCCCGACTCTCCTGGTGCGAGCGCCTCCACTTGGGATGCAAAGGGAGCACCGGGAATCCTTTCCCGACAGAGTAGGAAAAGGCATCCTCATCTGGAGCTGAGCAGGGGAATACAGGGTTCCTCTTGAGTCGCGCTGGGACCCGCAGTGTCCATCGAGTGGGAACGGGTGGGTCGGGGAACTTCATGGGTCACAGCAAGAGTGTGAAGGAGCCTTTTGAAGTCCAAGAGGGAAGCGGTGATTTCCCCTGAGACACCGCAGTGGACAAGTGGGACATCCCGCCTGCAGGGGAGAAGCTCCTGATTTTTCCTGAGTTGCAGTGGGGTCATCTCATGTTACGATGGGGTCCCCAGGGACCCGCTGCTGTGCCCTCAGGTGAGGCCAATCTGTGTGAGTTGCAAAAGCCTCTGGGCATTCCTCTCCAGTCTGCACCAGGTCCTCAGTCCTGGTCTGGAGCTGAGACCGGAGCTTGAGCTTTCCTTGCCCGTGCTGACATGGGTCTTGGGGTTCACCTCAAGCTCTCACAGGAGAGTCAGGTCTCATCTCATGTGAAGACGTGCACCATCTCTTTCCTTCTGAGCTGCAACAGCAGTGTTAATCTTCCCATTGAGCAGACTCAGTGATCTGTGGCTTGCCCTTGAGGTATCCCAGGGTGTCACACGTGTCAGCATGGCATGAGTCGATCCTCAGGGTGACAGTCGAGGCAGTGCAGAGCAGTCATTTTTATCTGGAGTGGACGAGGCATTTGGGGGTCTTTGGGAAGGGTGGCACGATCCCTGGTTTTCCTCCTGACTCTCCTTTTGTGATTGCCTCCTCTTGGGATGCGAGGGGAGCACCAGGAATCCTTCTTGACTGAGCCGAGAAAGGGAGCCTCATGTGAAGCTGAGCAGGGGAAAACGTGGCTCCTCTTGAGTTGCAGTGGGAATCTAGGTGTTCCTCTCGAGTGGGGAAGGGTGGGTCGGGAAACTTCATGGGTCACAGCAAGGGTGTGAAGGAGCCTTTCAAGGTCCAAGAGGGAAGAGGTGATTTCCCTTGAGACGCCACAGTGGACTAGTGCCTTACCCCGCCTGCAGGGAAGAAGCACCTGGTTTTACTTGAGTTGCGGCGGGGTCCTCTAGAGTTACGACGGTGACCCCAGGGAACTAACCCCTGTGGCTTCAGGAGAGGCAAGTCTCCGTGCGAGTTGAGAGGGGCCTATGGGNGACAGTCGAGGCATTCCAGGGCAGTCAGGTTCATCTGGAGTGGATGAGGCATTTAGGGGTCTTGGGGAATGGTGGTACGAACCCTGGTGTTCCTCCCGACTCTCCTGGTGCGAGCGCCTCCACTTGGGATGCAAAGGGAGCACCGGGAATCCTTTCCCGACAGAGTAGGAAAAGGCATCCTCATCTGGAGCTGAGCAGGGGAATACAGGGTTCCTCTTGAGTCGCGCTGGGACCCGCAGTGTCCATCGAGTGGGAACGGGTGGGTCGGGGAACTTCATGGGTCACAGCAAGAGTGTGAAGGAGCCTTTTGAAGTCCAAGAGGGAAGCGGTGATTTCCCCTGAGACACCGCAGTGGACAAGTGGGACATCCCGCCTGCAGGGGAGAAGCTCCTGATTTTTCCTGAGTTGCAGTGGGGTCATCTCATGTTACGATGGGGTCCCCAGGGACCCGCTGCTGTGCCCTCAGGTGAGGCCAATCTGTGTGAGTTGCAAAAGCCTCTGGGCATTCCTCTCCAGTCTGCACCAGGTCCTCAGTCCTGGTCTGGAGCTGAGACCGGAGCTTGAGCTTTCCTTGCCCGTGCTGACATGGGTCTTGGGGTTCACCTCAAGCTCTCACAGGAGAGTCAGGTCTCATCTCATGTGAAGACGTGCACCATCTCTTTCCTTCTGAGCTGCAACAG
Source organism: Raphicerus campestris (assembly GCA_006410735.1). Taxonomy (NCBI): domain Eukaryota; kingdom Metazoa; phylum Chordata; class Mammalia; order Artiodactyla; family Bovidae; genus Raphicerus; species Raphicerus campestris. The sequence goes on from SJYW01049386.1 coordinate 128,838, forward strand.
CAGTGTTAATCTTCCCATTGAGCAGACTCAGTGATCTGTGGCTTGCCCTTGAGGTATCCCAGGGTGTCACACGTGTCAGCATGGCATGAGTCGATCCTCAGGGTGACAGTCGAGGCAGTGCAGAGCAGTCATTTTTATCTGGAGTGGACGAGGCATTTGGGGGTCTTTGGGAAGGGTGGCACGATCCCTGGTTTTCCTCCTGACTCTCCTTTTGTGATTGCCTCCTCTTGGGATGCGAGGGGAGCACCAGGAATCCTTCTTGACTGAGCCGAGAAAGGGAGCCTCATGTGAAGCTGAGCAGGGGAAAACGTGGCTCCTCTTGAGTTGCGGTGGGAATCTAGGTGTTCCTCTCGAGTGGGGAAGGGTGGGTCGGGAAACTTCATGGGTCACAGCAAGGGTGTGAAGGAGCCTTTCAAGGTCCAAGAGGGAAGAGGTGATTTCCCTTGAGACGCCACAGTGGACTAGTGCCTTACCCCGCCTGCAGGGAAGAAGCACCTGGTTTTACTTGAGTTGCGGCGGGGTCCTCTAGAGTTACGACGGTGACCCCAGGGAACTAACCCCTGTGGCTTCAGGAGAGGCAAGTCTCCGTGCGAGTTGAGAGGGGCCTATGGGGATTCCTTCCCAGTTGGCGCCGGGTCCTCTGCCCCCGTCCAGAGCTGAGGCCTGAAGGTGAGACTACCCCGCCCATGCTGACATGGGTCTTGGGGTTCCCCTGGAGGTCCCATAGGGGCGTCAGGCCACGTCTTGCATGGAGACATGCACGGCCGCTTTTTTCCCAAGCTGCAGCAGCAGTGTCAGGCTCCCCGTCGAGCCAACACTGAGATATGTGACTTGCCCTCGAGATATCACATGGCTGTCACACGTTCCAACATGGTGTGAGTTGATCCTCGGGGTGACAGTCAAGTCACTGCAGGGTAGTCAGGTTTATCTGGAGTGGATGAGGCATTTGGTGGTCTTAGGAATGGTGGCATGACCCCGTTGTTCCTCTGGACTCTCCTATTGTGAGCACCTCCTCTTGGGATGCAAGGGGAGCACCGGGAATCCCTTCCCAATGGAGCAGGGAAAGAGATCCTCATCTGGAGTTGAGTAGAGGAAAATAGAGCTCCTCTTGAGTCACGGCAGACCCTCGGTGTTCCTCTTGAGTGTAGACGGGTGGTTCGTGAAAGTTCATGGATCACAACAAGGGTGTGAAGGAGCCTTTTGAGGTCCAAGAGGGAAGGGGTGATTTCCCCTGAGACGCCACAGTAGACAAGGGCCTCACTCTGCCTGTAGGGGAGAAGCTCCTGTGTTTTCTCCAGGTACAGCGGGATCCTCCCAAGTTACGACGGGGAACCCAGAATCCTGCCCCTGTGGCCTCAAGAGAGGCCAGTCTCCATGTGAGTTTCGAGGGGACACTGGGAATTCCTCCCCAGTTGGCGCTGGGTCCTCAGTGCTCGTCTGGAGCTGAGGCCGGAGCCTGAGCTTTGCTTGCTTGTGCTGATATTGGTCTTGTGGTTCCCTCTGGAACCCTCACAGCGGAGTCAGGCCTCCTCGAGGAGACGTGCATGGCCACCTTCCTCCTGAACTGTAGCAGCAGTGTCAGGCTCCTTGTCGAGTGGACACAGGGATCTGTGACTTGCCCTATTGGTAACTCAGGGCTGTCACACGTACCAGCGTGGCTAAGTTGACCCTCAGGGTGACAGTCGAGGCAGTGCAGGGCAGTCAGGTTCATCTGGAGTGGATGAGGCATATGCGGGACTTGGGGAATGGTGGCACGATCCCTGGTGTTCCTCCGACCCTACTGGCGTGAGCACACCTCTTTGGATGTGAGGGGAGCGCCGGGAACAGTTTCTCGATGGAGCCGTGAAAGGGACCCTCATCTGGAGCTTAGCAGGTTATAACAGGCCTCTTCGTAAGGCGTGGCGGGACCCTCGGGGTTCCTTTCAAGTGGGGACGGGTGGGGCGGGGAACTTCTTGGTCACAGCAAGAGTGTGAAGGAGCCTTTCCAGGTTCAAGAGGAAAGGGTGATTTCCCCCGAAATGCTGCATGGGTGAAGGGCCTCACCCCGACTGCAGGCGAGAAGCTTCTGGTTTTTCTCGAGTTGCAGCAGGGTCCTCTCGATTTACGACGGGGACCCCAGGGACCCTCCCCTGTGACCTCAGGAGAGGCCAGTCTCCGTGCGAGTTGCGAGACGCCTCTGGGTATTCCTCCCCAGTCTTCACCAGATCCTCAGGCCTCGTCTAGCGCTGAGGCTGGAGCCTAAGCTTTCCTCGCCTGTGCTGACATGGGGCTCGGGGTACTCCTGGAGCCCCTACAGGGGACTCAGGCCTCGTCTCGCCTAGAGACGTGCATGGCCGCTTTCCTCCATAGCTGTAGCAGCAGTGTCAGGCTCCCTGTCGAGCAGACACAGGGATCTGTGGCTTGCCCTCGAGATACCCCAGGGCTGTCACATGTCCCAGTGTGTCGGGAGTCAATCCTCAGGGTGACAATCGAGGCAGTGCAAGGCCAGCAGGTTCATCTGAATTAACAAGAGGCATCTGGAGTTCTTGCGGAATGTGGCCCAACACCTGATGTTCCTCTCGACTCTCCTGATGCAATCTATCTTCTCCTTTTGAGATGCGAGGGGAGCGCCAGGAACCATTTCCCAAGGGAACAGGGTAAGGGACAGTCATATGGAGCTGAGCAGGGGAAAACGGGGCTCCTCTTGAGTCCCTGCGGGACTGTCGCAGTTCCTCTCGAGTGGGGACGGGTAGGGCGGGGAACTTCGTGGGGTACAGCAAGGGTGTGAAGGAGAATTTCGACATCCAAGAGGGAAGGGGTGATTTCCCATGACGCGCCACAGCGAACAAGGGCCTCACACCGCCTGCAGGGGAGAAGTTTCTGGTTTTTGTCGTGTTGCGGTGGGTCCTCTCGAGTTATGATGGGGACCCCAGGAAACTGCCCCTGTGGCCTCAGGAGAGGCCAGTCACCTAGGGAGTTGTGAGGCACCTCTAGGGATTCCTCCCCAGTCATCGCTGGGTCCTCAGTTGTCATCTGGTGCTGAGGCCGGAGTCTGAGCTTTCCTCGCCCATGCTGACATAGTCTCGGGGTACCACTGGAGCTCCCACAAGGAAGTGAGGCCTCGTCTTGCTTTGAGACATGCATGGCCGCTTTTCTGCCCAGCTGCAGCATCAGTGTCAGGCTCCCCGTCGAGTGGACACAGGTATCTGTGACTTGCCCTCGAGGTACCCAGGGCTATCACATGTGCCAGTGTTTTGGGACAGGATTCTTGCGGTGACAGTCGAGGAAGTTCTGGGCCGTCAGGTTCATCTGGATAGGACGAGGCATTTGGACTTCTTGCAGAATGTGGCCCTACCCCTGATGTTCCTCCCGACTCTCCTCTTGCAAACTTCTCCTCTTGGGATGCGAGGGGAGTGCCAGGAAACATTTCCCGACGGAGCAGGGAAAGGAACCCTCATCGGGAGCTGAGCAGGGTTAAACGGGGCTCCTCTTGAGTCACAGAGGGATGCTGGATGTTCGTGTCAAGTGGTGATGGGTGGGGCAGGGAACTTGTTGGGTCACAGCAAGGGTGTGAAGGAACCTTTCGAGGTCCAAGAGGGAAGGGGTGATTTCCCCTGAGATGCTGCAGCGGACAAGGGCCTCATCCTACCTGCAGGGAAGAAGCTTCTGGTTTTTCTCGAGTTGCGGCAGTGTCCTCTCGAGTTATGACGGGGACTCCAGGGACCCGCTGCTGAGGCCTCAGGAGAGGCCAGTCTCCGTGGAAGTTGTGAGACGCCTCTGGGGACACCTGCCCAGTCGTTTCTGGGTCCTAAGTCCTCATCTGGTGCTGAGTCCAGAGCCTGAGCTTTCCTCGCCTGTGCTGACATAGGTCTTGGGGTTCCCCTGGAGCCCCCACAGGGAAGTTAGGCCTTGTCTTGCCTTGGAGACGTGCACGACCGCTTTCCTCCTGATCTGCAGCAGCAGTGTCAGGCTCCCCGTCGAGCGGACACAGGGATCTGTGGCTTGCCCTCGAGGTACCCCAGGGCTGTCAAACTTGCCACTGTGTCGGGAGTCTATCCTCGGGGTGACACTGATGCAGTGCAGGGCAGTCAAGTTCATCTGGAATGGACGAGGCATTTGGGGGTCTTTAGGAATGGTGGCCTGACCCCTGATGCTCCTCCCGACTCTCCTGGTGCGAGCGCCTCCTCTTGGAATGCGAGGGGACCACTGGGTAACCTTTCCTGACGGAGCAGGGAAAGGGACCCTCATCTGAAACTGTTCAGGGTAGAATGGGGCTCCTCTTGAGTCGCGGCAGGACCCTCGGGGTTTCTCTCCAGTGGTGACTGAAGGGGCAGGGAACTTCTTGGGTCACAGCAAGTGTGTGAAGAAGCCTTTCAAAATCCAAATGGGAAGGGGTGATTTCCCCTGAGATGCTGCAGCAGACAAGGGCCTAACCCCACCTGCAGGGGAGAAGCTTCTGGTTTTCCTCGATTTGCAGTGGTGTCCTCTCTGGTTATGAAGGGATCCCCAGGGGCCCACACTGGTGGCCTCAGAAGAGGCCAGTCTCCATGGGATTTGAAAGGCGCCTCTGGGGATTTCTCCCCAGTCATCACCGGGTCCTCAGCCCTTGTCTGGTGCTGAGGCCGGAGCCTGAGCTTTCCTCACCCGAGGAAATGACAAATGTCTTGGGGTTCCCCTGGAGCCCCCACAGGGGAGTCAGGCCTTGTCTAGCCTGGAGATGATAATGGGCGCTTTCCTCCCCCCAGCTGCAGCAGCATTTCAGGCTCCAAGGTAGAGTGGAAATAAGAATCTGTGGCTTGTCCTTGAGGTACCCCAGGGCTGTCACACGTGCCTCTTTGTCAGGAGTCGATCCTCGAGGTGACAGTAGAGGCAGAGCAGGGCAGTCAGGTTCATCTGCAGTGGACGAGGCATTTGGGGCTCTTGGGGAATGGTGGCCCGACCCCTGATGTTCCTCCCAACTCTCCAGGTGCGAGTGCCTCTTATGGGATGCAAGGGGAGCACCAGGAATGCTTTCCCTACGGAGCAGGGAATGGGACCCTCATCTGGAGATGAGCAGGGTAAAACGGGGCTCCTCTTGGGTCGCGGCGGGACCCTCAGCATTCCTCTCGAGTGGGAACGGGTGGGGCGGGGAACTTCTTGGGTCACAGCAAGGGTGTGAAGGAGTCTTTCAAGGTCCAAGGGGGAAGGGGTGATTTCCCCCGAGATGCCGCAGCAGACAAGGGGCCTCAACCTGCCTGCAGGGGAGAAGCTTGTGGTTTTTCTCCAGTTGCAGCACGGTCCTTTCGAGTTACGACAGAATCCCCAGGGACTTGCTCCTGTGGCCTCAGGAGAAGCCAGTCTCAGTCTGAGTTGAGAGGCGCCTCTGGGGATTCCTCCCCAGTCTTCGCCAGGTCATCAGTCCTCATCTGGTGCTGAGGCAGGGACCTGAGCTTTCCTCACCCGCGCTGACATATGTCTTCGGGTTCCCCTGGAGACCGCACGGGGAGTCAGGCCTCGACTCGCCTGGAGACGTACATGGCTGCTTTCCTCCCCAGTGCAGCAGCAGTATCAGGCTCCCCGTCAAGCGGTCACAGGGACCTTTGGCTTGCCCTCGAGGTACCCCAGGGCTGTCACACATGCCAGTGTGTCGGGAGTCAATCCTCGGGGTGACAATCGAGGCAGTGCAGGGCAGTCAGGTTCATCTGGAGTGGAAGAGGTATTTGGGGGTTTTGGGGAATGGTGACCTGACACCTGTTGTTCTTCTCGACTCTCCTGGTGTGAGCACCTCCTATTGGGATGCGAGGGGAGTGCCGGAAATCCTTTCCATAAAGGAACAGGGAAAAGAACCCTTATCTGGAGCTGATCAGGGGATAATGGGTCTTCTCTTCGGTCACTTTGAGACCCTCGGGGTTCCTCTCGAATGGGGACGGGTGCGTCGGGGTACTTTGTGGGTCACAGCAAGGGTGTGAAGGAGTCTTTCAAGGTCCAAGAGGGAAGGGTGATTTCCTCCATGACACTGCTGCAGACAAGGGCCTCACCTCCAGCAAGGGAGAAGCTCCGGGTTTTTCTCGAGTTGAGGCAGGGTCCTCTAGAGTTACGACGGGGACCCCAGGGACACACTCCTGTGGGTTCGGGTGAGGGCAGTCTCTGTCCGAGTTGCCAGGGGCCTATGAGGATTCCTCCCCAGTCAACACTGGGTCTTCAGTCCTCGTCTGGAGCTGAGGCCAGAGCCCGTGCTGACATTGGTCTTGGGGATACCCTGGAGCCCCCACTGGGGAGTCAGGCCTCATCTCACATGGAGACATGCACAGACCCTTTCCTTCTGAGCTACAGCAGCAATGTCAGGCTCCCCATCGAATGGACACAGGGACCTGTGGTTTGTCCTCGAGGTACTCGAGGGCTTCACACATGCCAGCGTGGCCTGAGTTGATCCTCGGGGTGACAGTAGAGGCAGTGCAGGGCAGTCAGGTTCATCTGGAGTGGACGAGGCATTTGGGGGTCTTGGGGAATGGTGGCCCGACCCCTGGTGTTCCTCCCATCTCGATTGGTGCGAGCGCCTCCTCTTGGGACTCGAGGGCAGCACCAGGAAACCTTTCCCAACGGATCAGGAAAAGGGATCCTTATCTGGAGCTCAGCAGGGGAAAATCGGGCTCCTCTTAAGTCGTGGCAGGACCCTCGAGGTTCCTATTGAGTGGCGACGGATGGGTCGGGGAACTTCGTGGGCCACAGCAAGGGTGTGAAAGTGCCTTTTGAGGACCAAGAGGGAAGGCATGATTTTTCCCAAGATGCCGCAGTGGACAAGGGCCTCACCCTGCCTGCAGGGGAGAAAGTGAAATTGAAGTCGCTCAGTCGTGTCCAACTCTTTCTACCCCGTGGCCTGAAGCCTACCAGGCTTCTCTGTCCATGGGATTCTCTAGGCAAGTATACTGGATTGGGTTACCATTTCCTTCTCCAGGGGATCTTCTAAACCCAGGGATCGAACCAGGGTCTCACACATAGGATTCAATGCTTTAACTTCTGAGCCACCAAGGAAAGTTCCTGGATTTTCTCGAATTGCGGTGGGATCCCCTCGAGTTACGGTGGGGACCCCAGGGACCTGCCCATGTGGCCTCAGGAGAGGTCAGTCTCCGTGAGAGTTGTGACGGGTCTCTGAGAATTCCTGCCCAGTCAGCTCCGGGTCCTCAGTCTTTGTCTGGAGCTGAGGCTGGAACCTGAGATTTCCTTGCCTGTGCTGACATGGGTCATGGGGTTCCCCTGGAGCCCCCACAGGGGAGTCAGGCCTGGTCTCGAGTGGAGATTGTATGGCTGCTTTCCTCCCAAGCTGCAGGAGCAGTCTCAGGCTCCCCATCGAGAGGACACAGGGATCTTTGGCTTACCCTGATGTACCCCAGTGCTGTAACAGGTGTAAGCGTGGGGTGACTGGATCCTCGAGGTGACAGTCAGGGCAGTGCAAGGCAGTCAGATTCATCTGAAGGGAATGAAGCATTTGGGGGTCTTGGAGAATGGTGGCACGACCCCTGGTGTTCCTCCCGACTCTCCTGGTGTGAGCGCCTCCTCTTGCGATGTGAGGGGAGTGCCAGGAATCCTTTACCGATGGAGCAGGGAAAGGAACCCTCATCTGGAGCTGAGCAAGGGAAAACGGGGCTCCTCATGAGTCACAGCGGGACACTCGAGGTTCCTCTCGAGTGGGGACGGGTGGGTTGGAGAGCTTCGTGCATCACAGAAAGGGTGTGAAGGAGCCTTTCGAGGTCCAAGAGGAAAGGGGTGATTTCCCCCGAGATGCCGCTTCAGAAAGGGTATCACCCCGCCGTCAGGAGAAAAAGTGAAAGTGAAGTCGCTCAGTTATCCGACTCTTTTCGACCCCGTAGCCTGAAGCCTACCAGGCTTCTCTGTCCATGGGATTCTCTAGGCAAGTATATTGGAGTGGGTTACCATTTCCTTCTCCAAGGGATCTTCCCGATCCAGGGATTGAACCCGGGTCTCCTGCATAGGAGGCAGACACTTTAACCTCTGAGCCACCAAGGGAAGCTTCTGGTTTTTCTTGAGTTGTGGTGGGGTCCTCTCAAGTTACGGCAGGGACCCCACGGACCTGCCCCTGTGGCCTCAGGAGAATTCAGTCTCCATGAGAGTTGTGACGGGCCTCTGGGGATTCCTCCCCAGTTGGCGCTGGGTCCTCAGTCTTCGTCTGGAGCTGAGGCCGGAACCTGAGCTTTCCTTCACTGGGGTAACATGGGTCTTGGGGTTCCCCTGGAGCCCCCACAGGGGAGTCAGGCCTGGTCTCGCATGGAGACTTGCATGGCCGCTTTCCTCCCGAGCTGCAGCAGCAGTAGCTGGCTCCCTGTCGAGTGGAAACAGGGATCTGTGGCTTGCCCTCCAGGTACCCCAGGGCTGTCACACGTGGAGCGTGGCGTGAGTCCATCCTCAGGGAGAATGTCGAGGCAGTGCAGGGCAGTCAGGTTCATCTGGAGTGAACAGGAATTTGGGGGTCTTGAGGAATGGTGGCACGACCCCAGGTGTTCGTCCCGACTCTCCTGGTGTGAGCACCTCCTCTTGGGATGTGAGGGGAGTGCCAGGGATCCTTTTCCGATGGAGCAGGGAAAGAGTCTCTCATCTGGAGCTGAGCAGCAATAAACGGGGTTCCTCTTGAGTCATGGTGGGACCCTCGGGGTCCTCTTGAGTAGGGACGGGTGGGTCGTGGAACTTCATGGGTCACAGCAAGGGTGTGAAGGAGCCTTTTGAGGTCCAAGAGGGAAGGGGTGATTTCCCCCGTGACATCGCAGCAGGAAAGGGCCTCACCATGCCTGCAGAGGAGAAGCTCCTGGTTTTTGTCCAGTTGAAGTGGGATCCTCTCAAATTACGATGGGGACCCAAGGGACCCGCCTCTTTGGCCTCAGGAGAGACCAATATCCGTGCAAGTCGGGATGGGACTCTGGGGATTCCTCCCCAGTCAGCACTGGGTCCTCAGTCCTCGTCTGGAGCTGAGGCCGGAGCCTAGGCTTTCCTCGCCCATGCTGACATGGGGCTTGAAGTTCCCCTCAAGCCCCCACAGGAGAGTCAGGCCACGTCTCCTGTGGAGACGTGCATGGCCGCTTTCCTCCCAAGCTGCAGCAGCCGTGTCAGTCTCTCTGTAGAGCAGACACAAGAATCTGTGGTTTGCCTCGAGGTACCCCAGAGCTGTCACATGTGCCAGCGTGGCGTGAGTCGATCCTCAGGGTGTGTCGAGTCAGTGCAGGGCAGTTAAGTTTCATCTGGAGTGGACGAGGCATTTCAAGGTCTTGGGGAATAGTGGCATGACCGTTGGTGTTCTTCCCGTTTCTCCTGGTGCAAGCGCCTCCTCTTGGGATGCGAGGACAGTGCAGGGAATCCCTTCCTTATGGAGCAGGGAAAGGGACCTTCATCTGAAGCTGAGCAGGGGAAAATGGGGCTCCTGTTGAGACGTGGCCGGACCCTCGTGTTCCTCCCGAGTGGGGACAGGTGGTTCTAGGAATTTCGTGGGTCACAGCAAGGGTGTGAAGGAGCCTTTCGAGGTCCAAGACGGAAGGGGTGATTTCCCAGAGACGGGCAGCAGATAAGGGTCTCACCCCACTGCAGGGGAGAAGCTCCTGGTTTTTCTCGAGTTGCGGCAGGGTCCTTTCGTGTTGCGGCGGTGTCCTCTCGAGTTACGACGGGGATCCCAGGGAATCGCCCCTGTGGCCTCAGGAGAGTCGTCTCCGTGTGAGTTGGGAGTGCCTCTGGAAATTCCTCCCCTGTCAGCGCCAGGTCCTCAACCTCATCTGGAGGTGAGGCCTGAGCCTGAACTTTCCTCACCCATGCCGACATTTGTCTTGGGCTTCCCATGGAGCCCCCACAGGGGAGTCAGACCTCGTCTCGTGTAGAGATGTGCATAGCCACTTTCCTCCCGAGCAGCAATAGCAGTGTCAGACTTCCCGTCGGCGGACATAGGGATCTGTGGCTTGTCCTTGAGGTACCCCAGGTCTGTCACATGTGCCAGCATGGCTTGAGTCGATCCTCAGGGTGACAGTCGAAAAAGTGCAGGGCTGTCAGTTTCACTGGAGTGGATGAGGCATTTGGGGCTCTTGGGGAATGGTGGCATGAGCCCTGGTGTTCCTCCCAACTCTCCTGGTGGGAGTGCCTTCTCTTGGGATGCGAGGGGAACGCCGGGAATCCTTTCCTGATGGAGCAGGGATGGGACCCTAATCTGGAGCTGAGCAAGTGAAAACGGGGTTCCTCTTGATTTGTGGAGGCTCCCGGTGTTCCTCTCGAGTGGGGATTGGTGGGTCGGGGGAATTCGTGGATCACAGCAAGGTGAAGGAGCCTTTCGAGGTCCAAGAGGGAAGGGGTGATTTCCCAGAGACGGGCAGCAGATAAGGGCCTCACCCTGCCTGCTGGGGAGAAGCTCCTTGTTTTTCTCAGTTTGCAGTGGGGTCCTCTCGAGTTAAGACAGGGACCTCAGGGAGCCACGCCTGTGGCCACAGTAGAGACCAGACTCCGTGCAAGTTGCGAGGGACATCTGGGGATTCCTCCCAGGTCAACGCCAGATCGTCAGTGCTTGTCAGGAGCTGAGGCAAGAGCCTGAGCTTTCCTCGCCCTTGCTGACATGCATCTTGGAGTTTCCCTGGAGTCTACATAGGGGAGTCAGGCCATGTCTCACGTGAAGACATTCATGGTCGCTTTCCTCCTGAGCTGCAGCAGCAGTGTAAGTCTCCCCGTTGCGCGGACACAGGGATCTGTTGCTTGCCTTCAAGGTACCCCAGGGCTGTCACACGTGCCAACGTGGTGTGAGACAATCCTTTGGGTAACAGTCGAGACAGTGCAGGGCAGTCAGGTTCATCTGCAGTAGACGAGGCATTTGGGAGTCTTGGGGAATAGTGGCACGACCCCTCGTGTTCCTCCCAACTCTCCTGGTGCGAGCTCCTCCTCTTGGGATGCTAGGGGAACACTGGGATTCCTTTCCCAATGGCGCAGGAAAAGGGACCCTCATGTGGAGCTGAGCAGGGGAAATCGAGGCTCCTTTGAGTCATGGCAGGACCCTCTGGGTTCCTCTCGAGTGGGGACAGGTGGGTCAGGAAACTTCGTGGGTCACTGCAATGGTGTGAAGGAACCTTTCAAGATCTAAGATGGAAAAGGTGATTTCCCCCGAGACGCCACAGCAGACAAGGGCCTCACCCCTCCTGCAAGGGAGAAGCTCCGGGTATTTCTCTAGTTGCAGCGGGGTCCTCTTGAGTTATGACAAGGACCCACTCCTGTGGCCTCAGGAGAGGTCAGTCTCTGTGCGAGTGCCAGAGGCTTCTGGGGATTCCTCCCCAGTCAGCGCTGGGTCCTCAGTCCTCCTCTGGAGCTGAGGCCAGAGCCTCAGCTTTCCTCGCCCATGCTGACATAGGTCTTGGGGTTCCCCTGGAGCCCCCACAGGGGAGTCAGGCCTCATCTCACATGGAGACGTACACGGTCGCTTTCATCCCTAGCTGCAGCAGCAGTGTGAGTCTCCCCGTCGAGCGGACACAGGGATCTGTGGCTTACCCTCAAGGTACCCCAGGGCTGTCACATGTGCCAGCATGGCATGAGTCGATCCTCGGGGTGACAGTCGTGGCAGTGCACGGCTATCAGGTTCATATTGAGTGGACAAGGCATTTGGGGGTCTTGGGGAATGGTGGCACGATCCCTGGTGTAACTCCTGACTCTCCTGGTGCCAGTGCCTCCTCTTGGGGTGAGAGGAGAGCGTCAGGAAACCTTTCCCAATGGAGCAGGGAAAGGGACCCTCATCTGGAGCTGAGCAGAAGAAAACGTGGCTCCTTTTGAGTCACGGCGAGATTCTCGAGTTGACCCTCAAGAGGGGACGTGTGAGTCGGGGAACTTCGTGGGTCACAGTGAGGGTGTGAAGGAGCCTTTCAAGGTCCAAGAGGGTATGTGTGATTTGCACCGAAACGCCACAGTGGACAAAGGCCTCACCAGCCTGCAGGGGAGAAGCTTCTGGATTTTCTCGAGTTGTGGCGGGGTCCTCTCGAGTTATGATGGGGACCCTAGGGACCCTCCCCTGAGGCTTCAGGAGAGGCCAGGATCAGTGCCTGTTGCGAGGGGACTCTGGGGATTCCTCCTCAGTTAGCACCACGTCATCCATCCTTGTCTGGAGCTGATTCCAGAGCATGAGCTTTCCTTGCCCTTTTTGACATGCATCTTGGAGTTCCCCTGGAGCCCACATAGGGGAGTCAGGCCGTGTCTCACGAGGAGACATGCATGGCTGCTTTCCTCCCGAGCTGCAGCAGCAGCATCAGTCTCCATGTCGAGCGGACACAAGGATCTGTGGCTTGTCCTCAAGGTACCCAAGGGCTGTCACACGTGCCAGTGTGGCATAAGTCGATCCTCAGGGTGACAGTCGAGGCACTGCATGGCAAGCAGGTTCATCTGGAGTGGACGAGGCATTTAGGGGTCTTGGAGAATGATGGCACAAGCCCTGGTGTTCCAATCGACACTCCTGGTGCCAGTGCTTCCTCTTGGGATGCGAGGGGAGTGCCGGGAATCCTTTCCCAAAGAAGCAGGGAAAGGGACCCTCATCTGGAGCTGAGCAGGGGATAATGGGGCTCCTCTTGAGTCTTGGCAGGACCCTCGGGTACCCTCTCGAGTGGGGACGGGTGGTTCGGGGAACTTCGTGTGTCACAGCAAGGGTGTGAATGAGCCTTTCGAGGTCCAAGACGGAAGGGGTGATTTCCTCTAAGATGCCGCAGCAGACAAGCATCTCACCACGCCTGCAGGGGAGAAGCTCCTGGTTTTCCTCGAGTTGCGGCAGGGTCCTGTTGACTTACAACGGGGACTCCAGTGACCCGCCCCTGTAGTCTCAGGAGAGGCCAGTCTCCTTTCGAGTTGCGAGGGGCCTCTGGGGATTCCTCCCCAGTCGTCAGTGGGACCTCAGTCCTCGTCTAGAGCTGAGGTCGGAGCCTGAGCTTTCCTCGCCCGTGCTGACATGGGTCTTGGGGTTCCCCTGGAGCCTCCACCGGGGAGTCAGGCCTCGTCTCACTTGGAGACGCACACGGCCACTTTCCTCCCAAGCTGCAGCAGCAGTATCAGGCTCCCCATCGAGTGGACACAGGGATCTGTGGCTTGCCCTTGAGGTACCCCAGGTCTGTCACACATGCCAGCATGATGTGAGTTGATCCTCGGGGTGACAGTAGAGGCAGTACAGAACAGTCAGTTTCATCTGGAGTGGACGAGGCATTTGAGTGTCTTGGGGAATGGAGGCACGAACCCTGGTGTTCCTCCCGAATGGCCTGATGCAAACGCCTCCTCTTGGTATGCTTGGGGAGCGCCGAGAATCCACTCCTGACGGAGCAGGGAAAGGGACCCTCATCTGGAGCTGAGCAGGGGTAAACACAGCTCCTCTTGAGTCGCAGCGGGACCCTAGGGGTTCCTCTCAAGTGGCTACGGGTGTGTCGGGGAACGTCGTGGGTCACAGCAATGGTGTGAAGGGGCCATTCCGAGGTTCAAGAGAGAAGGGGTGATTTTCCCCAAGACGCTGGAGCCGACAATGGCCTCATTCTGCCTGCCGGGGAGGAGCTCCTGGTTTTTCTCCAGTTGCAACGGAGTTGTCTGCAATTATGATGGGCACCCCATAGACCCGCCCTTGTGTTCTCAGGACAAGTCAGTCCCCATGTGAGTTGCGAGGGGCATCTGGGGATTCCTGCCCAGTCGGCGCTGGGCCCTCAGTCCTCGTCTAGAGCTTAGGCCAGAGCCTGAGCTTTCCTTGCTCTTGCTGACATGGGTCTTGGGGTACCCCTGGAGCCCCACAGGGGAGTCAGGCCTTGTCTCGCATGGAGACGTGCATGGCCGCTTTCCTCCCGAGCTGCAGCAGCAGTGTCAGGCTCCCTGTCAGGAAGAAACAGGGATCTGTGGCTTGCCCTCGAGGTACATCATGGCTGTCACATGTGCCAGCGTGGTGTGAGTCAGTCCTCAGGGTGACAGTCGAGACAGTGTAGGGCAGTTAGGTCAGCTGGCATGGACGATGCATTTGGGGGTCTTGGGGAATGATGGCATGAGCCCTGGTGTTCCTCCCAACTCTCCTGGTTTGAGTGCCTCCTCTTGGGATGCAAGGGGAAACCCAGGAATGCTTTCCTGAAGGAGCAAGGAAAGGGACCCTCATCTGGAGCTGAGCAGGGGAAAATGGGGCTCCTCTTGAATCATGGCAGGACCTTCAGTGTTCCTCTTGAGTGGAGACGGGTGGGATGGGGAACTTCGTGGGTCACAGCAAGGGTGTGAAGGAGGCTTTCGAGGTCCAAGAGGGAGGAGGTGATTTCACCCAAGAAGCCGCAGCGGACAAGGGCCTCACCCCGCCTGCAGGGGTGAAGCTCCTGGTTTTTCCCGAGTTGCAGCAGTGTCCTCTCGAGTTATGACGGTGAACCCAGGGACCTGCTCCTTTGGCCTCAGGAGAGGTCAGTCTCTGTGTGAATGCCAGGGGCTTCTGGGGATTCCTCCCCAGTCGGCACTGGGTCCTCAGTCCTCGTCTGGAACTGAGGCCAGAGCCTGAGCTTTACTTGCACATGCTGACATCGGTCTTGGGGTTCCCCTGGAGCCCCTACAGGGGAGTAAGGCCTCGTCTTGTGAGGAGACGTGCTCGGTACTTTCGTCAAGCACCTCATTGAGAGGACACAGGGATCTGTGGCTAGACCTGAGGTACCCCAGGGCTGTAACAAGTGTCAACATGGTGTGAATGGATCCTCGGGGTGACAGTCATGGCAGTGCAGGGCAGTCAGATTCATCTTGAGTGGACGAGGCATTTAGGGGTCTTGGGGAATGCTGGCCCGACCCCTGGGGTTCCTCCCTATTCTCCTGGTGTGAGTGCCTCCTCTTCGAATCCGAGGGGAGCATCATGAATCCTTTCCCTATGGAGCAGGGAAAGGGACCCTCATCTGGAGCTGAGCAGGGGAAAATGGGGCTCCTCTTTATTCATGACAGGACCCTCGGGTTTCCTCTCTAGTGGGGACCGGTTGGTCGCAGAACTTTGTGGGTCATACCAAGGGTGTGAAAGAGACTTTTGAGGTCCAAGAGGGAAGAGTTGATTCCCTCCGAGATGTTGCCTCGGACTAGGGCCTCACCCCACCTGCCGGGGAGAAGCTCCAGGTTTTTCTCGAGTTGCAGCAGGGTCCTCTTGAATTACGACAGAAACCACAGGGACCTGCCCCTGTGGCCTCAGGAGAGGCCAGTCTCCTAGAATGTTGTGAAGGGCCTCTGGAGATTCCTCCCCAGATGGCGCCGGGTTCTCAGTCGACGTCTGGAGCTGAGGCCGGAGGCTCAGCTTTCCTCTCCCGAGCTGACATAGGTCTTTGGGTTCCCCTGGAGCCCCCACAGGGGAATCAGGCCTTGTCTCGTGTGGAGATGTGCACGGGGCTTTCCTCCACACGAGGTGCAGCAGCAGTGTCAGGCTCCCTGTCGAGCGGACACAGGGATCTGCGGCTTGTACTCGAGGTACCCCAGGACTGTCACACGTGCCAGAGTGGTGGGAATCGATCCTCAGGGTGACAGTTGAGGCAGTGCAGAACAGTCAGGTTCATCTGGAGTGGACGAGGCATTAGGGGGTCTTGGGGAATGGAATGGTGGAATTACTCTTGGTTTTCCTCCCGACTCTCCTGGTGCGAGCGCCTCCTCTTGATATGTGAGGGGAGTGCAGGGAGTCCTATCCCGAAGGAGCAGGGAAATGGACCCTCATCTGGAGCTGAGCAGGGGAAAAGGGGCTCCCCTTGAGTCGTGGCGTGACCCTCGGTGTTCCGCTTGAGTGGGGATGGGTGGGTTGGGAAACTTTGAGAGTCAAAGCAAGGATGTGATGGAGCCTCTCGAAGACCAAGAGAGAAGGGTGATTTCCCCCGAGATGCTGCAGTGGACAAGGGCTTCACCCCTCCTGCAGGGGAGGAGTGCCTGGTTTTTCTCGAGTTGCGGCGGGGTCCTCTCGAGTTGCGACGGGGACCCCAGGGACCCACCTCTGTGGCCTCAAGAGAGGCCATTCTCCGTGCGAGTTGCGAGGGGCCTTGGGGATTTCTCACAAGTCGGCGCCAGGTCCTCTGTCCTCGTCTGGAGCTGAGGCTGGAGCCTGAGCTTTTCTCACCCATGCTGACATGGGTCTTGGGGTACCCCCGGAGTCCCCACAGGGGAGTCAGGCTTTGTCTCACGTGGAGACGTGCACGGCCACTTTCCTCCTGAGCTGCATCAGCAGTGTCAGGCTCCCCGTCGAGCAAACACAGGGATCTGTGGCTTGCCCTCGAGTTGTCCAGGGCTGTCACACGTGGCAGCATGGCATGCATTGATCCTCGGAATGACAGTCGAGACAGTGCAGGGCAGTCAGGTTCATCTGGAGTGGACAAGGCATTTGTGGTCTTGGGGAACATCTTGGAATGTGAAATCAAGTGGGCTTTAGAAAGCATCACTACGAACAAAGCTAGTGGAGGAGATGGAGTTCCAGTGGAGCTGCTTCGAATCCTGATAGATGATACTTGAAAGTGCTGCACTCAATATGCCAGCAAATTTGGAAAACTCAGCAGTGGCCACAGGACTGGAAATGGTCAGTTTTCATTCCAATTCCAAAGAAAGGCAATGCCAAAGAATGCTCAAACTCCCGCACAATTGCACTCATCTCACATGCTAGTAAAATAATGCTCAAATATTTCCAAGCCAGGCTTCAGCAATACCTGAACCGTGAACTCCCTGATGTGCAAGCTGGTTTTAGAAAAGGCAGAGGAACCAGATATCAAATTGCCAACATCCGCTGGATCATGAAGAAGCAAGAGAGTTCCAGAAAAACATCTACTTCTGCTTGATAGACTAAGCCAAAGCCTTTGACTGTGTGGATGACAATAAACTGTGAAAAATTCTGAAAGAGATGTGAATACCAGACCACCTGTCCTGCCTTTTGACAAATCTGTATGCAGGTCAGGAAGCAACAGTTAGAACTGGACACAGAACAACAGACTGGTTCAAAATAGAAGGAGTACGTCAAGGCTGTATACTGTCACCCTGTTTATTTAACTTATATGTAGAGCACATCATGAGAAATACTGGACTTCTTAGAAGAAACACAAGCTGGAATCAAGATTGCCGGAAGAAACATCAATAGCTTCAGATATGCAGATGATACCACCCTTATGGCAGAAAGTGAAGAACTAAAGAGCCTCTTGAGGAAAGAGAAAGAGGAAAGCGAAAAAGTTGGTTTAAAGCTCAACATTCAGAAAACAAAGATCATGGCATCCGGTCCCATCACTTCATGGGAAATAGTTGGAGAAACAGTGGAAACGGTTTCAGACTTTATTTTTTGGGCTCCAAAATCACTGCAGATGGTGACTGCAGCATTGAAATTGAAAGACGCTTAATCCTTGGAAGAAAACTTATGACCAATCTAGATAGTATATTCAAAAGCAGAGACATTAATATGCCGACGAAGGTCCGTCTAGTCAAGGCTATGGTTTTTCCTGTGGTCATGTATGGATGAAAGAGTTGGACTGTGAAGAAAGCTGAGCGCCGAAGAATTGATGCTTTTGAACTGTGGTGTTGGAGAAGACTCTTGAGAGTCCCTTGGACTGCAAGGAGATCCAGCCAGTCCATTCTAAAGGAGATCAGCCCTGGGATTTCTTTGGAAGGAATGAGGCTAAAGCTGAAGTTCCAGGACTTTGGCCACCTCATGCAAAGAGTTGACTAATTGGAAAAGACTCTGATGCTGGGACGGATTGGGGGCAGGAGGAGAAGGGGACGACCGAGGATGAGATGGTTGGATGGCATCACGGACTCAATGGACATGAGTCTGAGTGAACTCCGAGAGATGGTGATGAACAAGGAGGCCTGACATGGTGCAGTTAATGGGGTCGCAAAAAGTCAGACACGACTGAGCAACTGAACTGAACTGAACTAAACTGTGGAATGGTGGCATGACACCTGGTGTTCCTCCCAACTCTCCTGGTGTGAGTGCCTCCTCTTGGGATGCGAGGTGAGCACCGGGAATCCTATCCCAAAGGAGCAGGGAAAGGGACCCTCATGTGGAGCTGAGCAGGAGAAAACGTGGCTCCTCTTGAGTTGCGGCAGGACCCTCGGTGTTCCTCTCGAGTGGGGACAGATGGGTCGGGAACGTCGTGGGTCACAGCCAGGCTGTGAAGGAGACTTTCAAGGTCCAAGAGGGAAGGGTTGTTTTCCACCGAGATGCCCGAGCGGACAAAGGCCTCATCCCGCCTGCAAGGAAGAAGCTCCTGGATTTTCTCGAGTTGCAGCGGTGTCCTCTCGAGTTGTGACGGGGAACCCAAGGACCTATGCCTGTGGCCTCAGGAGAGGCCAGTCTCCGAGCGAGTTGCTAGAAGCCTCTGGGTATTCCTCCCCAGTTGGTGCCGCATCCTCAGTCCTCATCTGGAGCTGAAGCCAGAGCCTGAGCTTTCCTCGCCAGTGCTGACATGGGTCTTGGGGTACCCCTGGAGCACCCACAGGGGAGTCAGGCCTGGTGACGTGTGGAGACGTGCATGGCTGCTTTACTCCCAAGCTGCAGCAGCAGTGTCAGGCACCCCGTCGAGCAGACACAGGGGTCTGTGGCTTGCCACAGAGGTACCCCAGGGCTGTCACACGTGCCAGCGTGGTGTGAGTCTATCCTCTGGGTGACAGTCGAGGCAGTGCAGGGCAGTCAGTTTCATCTGGAGTGAACGAGGCTTTTGGGGGTCTTGGGGAATGGTGGCATGACCCCTGGTGTTCCTCCCGTCTCTCCTCTTGCTAGTGCCTCCTCTTGGCATGTGAGGGGAGTGCAGGGAGTCCTATCCCAAAGGAGCAGGGAAATGGACCCTCATCTGGAGCTGAGCAGGGGAAAAGGGGCTCCCCTTGAGTCGTGGCGGGACCCTCGGTGTTCCTCTCAAGTGGGGATGGGTGATCAAGGAACTTCTTGTGTCACAGCAAGGGTGTGAAGAAAACTTTCGATGTACAAGTGGGAAGAGGTGATTTTCCTTGAGACGCCACAGTGAACAAGGGCTTCACCCCCCCCCCCATGCATGGGATAAGCTCCTGATTTTTCTCGAGTTGTGGTGGGGTTGTCTTGAGTTATGATGGGGATCCCAGGGAACTGCTCCTGTGGCCTCTGGAGAGGCCAGTCTCCATGCAAGTTGTGAGGGACCTCTGTGGATTCCTCCCCAGTCAGGGCCGGGTCCTCAGTCCTCGTCTGTAGCTGAGGCCAGAACCTGAGTTTTCCTCGCCTGTGCTGACATGGGTCTTGGGGTTGCCCAGGAGCAACCCACAGGGGAGTGAAGCCTTGTCTCATGTGAAAATGTGCACAGCCACTTTCCTCCCGATTTGCAGCAGCAGTGTCAGGCTCCCCGTCGAGCAGACACAGGGATCTGTGGCTTGCTCTCGTGATACCCCAGGGCTGTCTCATATGCCAGTGTGGCATGAGTCAATCCTCGGGGTGACAGTCGAGGCAGTGCAGGGCAGTCAGGTTCATCTGGAGTGGACGATGCATTTGGCGTGCCTGGGGAATGTTGGCATAACACCTGATATTCCTCCCTACACTCGTGGTGTGAGTGCCTCCTATTGGGATGCGAGGGGAGTACTGGGAATTCTTTCCTGACGGAGCAGTGAAAGGGAGCCTCATCTGGAGCTGAGCAGGGGAAAACGGGGCTCCTCTTGAGTAGCTGCAGGACACTCGGTGTTCCTCTCGAGTGGAGACAGGTAGAAAGGGGAACTTCGTGAGTCACAGCAAGGGGGTTAAGGAGACTTTCGAGGTACAAGAGGGAAGGGGTAATTTCCCCCGTTACGCCGCAGCAGGCAAGGGCCTCACCGTGCCTGCAGCTGAGAAGCTCCTGGTTTTTCTTGAGTTGCAGCAGGGTCCTCTCGAGTTATGATGGGAACCCCTGGAACCCGCCCCTGTAGCCTCAGGAGAGGCCAGTTTCCTTGCATGTTGTGTGGGGCCAAAGGGGATTCCTCCCCATTTGGCACCAAGTAGTCAGTCCTCATCTGAGGCTGAGGCTGGAGCCTGAGCTTTCCTCGCCCGTGCTGACTTGGGTCTTGGGGTTCCCCTGGATCCCCCAAAGGGGAGTCAGGCTTCGTCTCACGTGGAGATATGCACGGCCGCTTTCCTCCCGAGCAGCAGCAGCAGTGTCAGGATCCCCATCGAGCGGACACAAGGATCTGTGGCTTGCACTCGGTACCACAAGGCTGCCACACATCCCAGGGTGGCGTGAGTCGATCCTCGAGGTGGCAGTCGAGGCAGTGCAGGGCAGTCAGGTTCATGTGGAGTGGATGAGGTATTTGGGGGTCTTGGGGAATGGTGGCACCATCCCTTGTATTCCTCCTGACTTTCCTGTTGCACAAGCCTCCTCTTGGGATGCGAGGGAACGGTGGGAATCCTTCCGTGTTGGAGCAGGGAAAGGGACCCTCATCTGTGTCTGAGCAGGGGAAAACGGGGCTCCGCTTGAGTCGCGGTGGGACCCTTGGGGTTCCTCTCGAGTGGGGACGGGTGGGTCGGGGAACTTCGTGGGACACAGCAAGGGTGTGAAGGAGCTTTTCAAGATCCAAGAGAGAGGGGTTATTTTCTCTGAGACGCCGCAGTGGACAAGGTTCTCACCCCACCTGCAGGTGAGAATCTCCTAGTTTTTCTCGAGTTGTGGCGGGGTCCTCTCAAGTTATGACAGGATCCTCAGGGACCCAGCCCTGTGCCCTCAGGAGAGGCCAGTCTCTGTGCGAGTTGCAAAGGCCTCTGGGCATTCCTCTCCAGTTGACGCCAGGTCCTCAGTCCTGGTTTGGAGCTTAGGCCGGAGCCTGAGCTTTCCTTGCCTGTGCTGACATGGGTCCTGGGGTTCCCCTCGAGCCCTCACAGAAAAGTCAGGTCTCATCTCACGTGAAGATGTGCACAGTTTCTTTCCTCCTGAGCTGCAGCAGCAGTGTTAGGCTCCCTGTTTAGTGGACTCAGGGATCTGTGGCTTGCCCTCGAGGTATCCCAGGGTGTCACACGTGCCAGCATGGCATGAGTCGATCCTCGGGATGACATTGAGGCAGTGCAGAGCAGTCACTTTTATCTGGAGTGGACGAGGCATTTGGGGGTCTTGGGGAATGGTGGCACGACCTCTGATGTTCCTCCTGACTCTCCTAGTGAGAACACCTACTCTTGGGATGCGAGGGGAGTGCAGGGAATCCTTTCCCAATGGACCAGGGAAAAAGACAGTAATCTGGAGCTGAGCAGGGGAAAACGTGGCTCCTCTTGTGTCGCAGCGGGATCCTCAGTGTTCCTAGACTGGGGACGTATGGGTCGGGGAACATCGTGGGTCTCAGCAATGGTGTGAAGGAGCCTTTCGAGGTCCAAGAGGGGAGTGATTTCCCCCGAGACCCTGCAGCGGACAAGGGCCTCACCCTGCCTGCAAGGGAGAAGCTCCTGGTTTTTCTCGAGTTGGGGCGGGGTCCTCTTGAGTTACGATGGGGACCCTAGGGACCCGACCCTAGAGGCCACTCTCTGTGCGAGTTGCAAGGATCCTATTGGGATTCCTCCACAGTCAGTGCCACGTCTCAGTCCTCATCTGTGTCTGATTCTGCAGCCTGAGCTTTCCTCAATAGTGCTGACATGGGTCATAGGGTTCCCTTGGAGCCCCCACAGGGGAGTTAGGACTCGTCTAGCGTGGAGTTGTCCATGGCCTCTTTCATCCCGAGCTGCAGCAACAGTGTCAGGCTCCCCAACGAGCCCACACAGGCATCTGTGGCTTGTCCTCAAGGTACCCCAAGGCTGTCACATGAGCCAGCGTGGCGTGAGTTGATCCTTAGGGTGACAGTTGAGGCAGTGCAGGGCAGTCAGGTTCATCTGGAGTGAACGAGGCATTTGGGGGTCTTTGGGAATGGTGGCCAGACCCCTGATGTTCCTTCCGACTCTCCTGGTGCGAGCACCTCCTCTTGGGATGTGAGGGGAGTGCCAGGAATTTTTTCCCGATGGAGCATGAAAAGGGCCCCTCATCTGTAGCTGAGCAGGGGAATACGGGGCTCTTTTGAGTCACGGCGGGACACTCGGTGTTCCCATTGAATGGGGACGGGTTGGTCGGGGAACTTCTTGGGTCACAGCAAGATTATGAAGGAGCCTTTTGAGGTCCAATAGGGAAGGGGTGATTTCCCACGAGATGCCACAATGGACAAGTGCCTCACGACGCCTTTAGATTAGAAGCTCCAGGTTTTTCTCGAGTTGCAGCAGAGTCTTCTTGAGTTATGACAGGGAACACAGGGATCCGCCCCTGTGGCCTTAGGAGAGGCCAGTCTCCATGCGAGTTGCGAGGGGCCTCTGGGGATTCCTCCCCAGTCCACTCTCGGCCCTCAGTCTTCATCTGGAGCTAAGGCCGGAGCCTGAGCTTACCTCGCCAGAACTGACATGGGTCTTGGGATTCCCTTGAGCCCCCACAGGGGAGTCAGAACTTGTCTAGCATGGAGTTGTCCACGGAAGCTTTCTTCCCGAGCTGCAGCAGCAGTGTCAGACTCACCATCGAGTGCACACAGGCATCTATGGCTTGCCCTCGAGGTACCCCAGGGCTGTCACACGTGCCAGCGTAGTGTAAGTAGATCCTCTGGCTGACAGTCGAGGCAGTGTAGGGCAGTCAGGTTCATCTGGAGTGGACAAGGCCTTTGGTGGCCTTGGGGAATGGTGGCACAACCCCTGGAGTTCCTCTGGACTCTCTTAGTGCGAGCGCCTCCTCTTGAGATGGGAAGGGAGTGCCAGGAATCCTTTCCCGAAAAAGCATGGAAGGGGATCCCCATCTGGAGCTGAGCAGGGGAAAACGGGGCTCCTCTTGAGTCACGGCGGTACCCTCGGTGTTCTCCTCGATGGGGACACGTGGGTCGTGGAACTTCGTGGGTCACAGCAAGGGTGTGAAGAAGCCTTTCGATGTCCAAGTGGGAAGGGGTAATTTCCCCCGAGACGCTGCAGTGGACAAGGTTCCCACCCCACCTGCAGGGGAGAAGCTTGTGGTTTTTCTCGAGTTGTGGTAGGGTCCTCTCTAGTTGTGATGGGAGCCCCAGTGACCTGTCCCTGTAGCCTCAGTATAGGCCAGTGTCCATGCGAGTTGCGAGGGGCCTCTGGGGTTCCTCACCAGTCAGTATGGGGTCCTCAGTCCTCATCTGGAGCTGAGGCTGGAGCCTGAGCTTTCCTCGCCTGTGCTGACATAGGTCTTGGGGTTCCCCTGGAGACCCCACTGGGGAGTCAGGCCTCGTCTTGCATGGAGATTGCACGGCCACTTTCCTCCCGAGCTGCAGCAGCAGTGTCAGGCTCCCTGTGGAGCAGCCACAGGGATCTGTTGCTTGCCTTTGAGGTACCCCAGGGCTGTAACACATGCTAGTGTGGCATGAGTCGATTTTCGGGGTGACAGTCGAGACAGTGCAGGGTAGTCAGTTTCATCTGGAGTGGATGAGCCATTCGGGGGTCTTGAGGAATGGTGGCATGACACCTGGTGTTCCTTCTGACTCTCCTGGTGTGAGTGACTCCTCTTGCGATGAGAAGGGAGTGCTGGAAATCCTTTCCCAACAGAGCAGGGAAATGGACCCTCACTTGGAACTGAGCAGGAGAAAACGGGGCTACTCTTGATTCACGAGGGGACCCTCAGTGTTTCTCTCGATGTGGACGTGTGGGTTGGGGCACTTCGTGGGTCAGAGCAATGGTGTGAAGAAACCTTTCACGGTCCAAGAGGGAAGGGGTGATTTCCCCCGAAACGCCGCAACAGACAAGGGCCTCATCCCTCTTGCAGGTGAGAAGCTCCTGGTTTTCCTTGAGTTGCAGCAGGGTCCTCTCGAGTTACAACGGGGACCCCAGCGACTCACCCCTATGGCCACAGGAGAGGTCAGTTTCCGTGCGAGTTGTGAGGGGCCTCGGGATTCCTCCCCTGTCAGCGCCGGTTCCTCAGTCCTCATCTGGAGCTGAGGCCAGAGCCTAAGCTTTCCTCGCCCATGCTGACATGGGTCTTGGGGTGCCACTGGAGCACCCATTGGGGAGTCAGGTCTCATCTCACGTGGAGACGTGCCCGGTCGCTTTCCTCCTGAGCTGCATTAGCAGTGTCAGGCTCCCCGTCGAGCGGACACAGGGACCTTTGGCTTGCCCTCAAGGTGCCACAAGGCTGTCTGTCACACGTGCCAGCATGGCATGAGTCGATCTTCGGGGTGACAGTCGAGACAGTGCAGGGCAATCAGATTCATCTGGAGTGGACTGAGGCATTTGGGCATCTTGGGGAATGGTCGCACGACCGCTAGAGATCCTCCCAACTCTCCTGGGGTGAGCGTCTCCTCTTGGGAGGCAATGGGAGCGCTGGGAAACCTTTTCCGAAGGAGCAGGAAAAGGGACCCTTATCTGGAGCTAAGCAGGGGAAAACAGGGATCCTCTTGAGTCACAGCTGGACCCTTGGTGTTCCTCTGGAGTGGGCACGGGTGGGAAGGGGAACTTCATGGGTCGCAGCAAGGGTGTTAATGAGCCTTCTGAGGTCCAAGATGGAAGAGCTGATTTACCTTGAGACGGTGCAGCGGACAAGGGCCTCACCTCTCCTGCAGGGGAGAGGCTTCAGTTTTTTCTCGAGTTGAGTTGGGGTCCTCTTGAGTTATGACAGGAACCCAAGGGACCTGCCTCTGTGGTCTCAGAAGAGGCCAGTCTGCAATTTGCTAGGGTACTCTGGGGATTCCTTCCCCGTTGGCGCCGGGTTTTCAGTGCTCGTCTGGAGCTGATGCCGGAGCCTGAATTTCCTCGCCCATGCTGACATGAGTCTTGGCATTCCCCTGGAGCCTCCACAGGGGAGTCAGGCCTCGTCTTGCATGGAGACATGCACGGCCGCTTTCCTCCCAAGCCTAAGCAGCAGTGTCAGGCTCCCCATCGAGCGGACACAGGGAACTGTGGCTTGCCCTTGAGGTGCCACAAGGCTGTCACATGTGCCAGCATGGCATGAGTCTATCCTCAGGGTGACAGTCGAGGCAGTGTAGGGCAGTGAGGTTCATCTCGAGTGGACGAGGCATTTGGGGGTCTTGGGGAATGGTGGCATGACACCTGGTGTTCCTCCCTACTCTACTGGTGCAAGTGCCTCCTCTTGGGATGAGACAGGAGCCCGGGAATCCTTTCCCAATGGAGAAGGAAAAGGTCCCTTCATCTGGGGCTGAGCTGGGAAAAACGGGGCTCCTCTTGAGTTGCAGTGGGACCCTCGGTGTTCTGCTCGAATGGGGACAAGTGGGTCGGGGAAGTTCGTGGGTCAAAGCAAGGGTGTGAAGGAGCCTTTCGATGTACAAGAGGAAAGGGGTGATTTCCCCGAAACGCCGCAGTGGTTAAGGGCCTCACCCCGCCTTCAGGGGAGAAGCTTCTGTTTGTTTGTTTGTTTGTTTAATTTTATTTAATACTTTATTCTATTTTACAGTACTGTATTGGTTTTGCCATACATTGACATGAATCAGCCACAGGTGTACACAATCCCACAATGCTGAAGCCCCCTCCCACCTCCCTCCCCACACCGTATCCCCCGATCATCCATACACCAGCCCCAAGCATCCGGTATCCTGTCTTGAACATAGACTGGTGCTTCATTTCTTATATGATAGTTTACATGTTTCAGTGCCATTCTCCCAAATCATCCCACCCTCTCCCTCTCCCTCAGAAGCCTAAAGTTCATTCTATACCTCTGTGTCTCTTTTGTTGTCTCACTTACAGGGTTATCATTACTATCTTTCTAAATTCCATATATATGTGTCAGTATACTGTATTGGTGTTTTTCTTTCTGGCTTACTTCACTCTGTATAATCGGCTCCAGTTTCATCCATCTCATTAGAACTGAGTCAAACTTATTCTTTTTAAGGGCTGAGTAATATTCCATTGTGTATATGTACCACTGCTTTCTTATCCATTCATCTGCTGATGGACATCTGGGTTGTTTTCATGTCCTGGTAATTATAAATAATGCTGCAACGAACATTGGGGTACATGTGACTCTTTCAATTCGGGTTTCCTCGGTGTGTATGCCCAGCAGTGGGATTGCTGGGTCATAAGGCAGATCTATTTGCAATTCTTTAAGGAATCTTCACAAAGTTTTCCATAATGGCTGTACTAGTTTGCATTCCCACCAACAGTGTAAGAGGGTTCCCTTTTCTCTACATCCTCTCCAGCATTTATTGCTTGTAGATTTTTGGATCGCAGCCATTCTGACTGGTGTGAAGTGGTACCTCATTGTGGTCTTGATTTGCATTTCTCTGATAATGAGTGATGTTGAGCATCTTTTCATGTGTTTGTTAGCCATCCGTATGTCTTCTTTGGAGAAATGCCTGTTTAGTTCTTTGGCCCATTTTTTGATTGGATCGTTTATTTTTCTGGAGTTGAGCTGCATAAGTTGCTTGTANTGAGCTTACCTCGCCAGAACTGACATGGGTCTTGGGATTCCCTTGAGCCCCCACAGGGGAGTCAGAACTTGTCTAGCATGGAGTTGTCCACGGAAGCTTTCTTCCCGAGCTGCAGCAGCAGTGTCAGACTCACCATCGAGTGCACACAGGCATCTATGGCTTGCCCTCGAGGTACCCCAGGGCTGTCACACGTGCCAGCGTAGTGTAAGTAGATCCTCTGGCTGACAGTCGAGGCAGTGTAGGGCAGTCAGGTTCATCTGGAGTGGACAAGGCCTTTGGTGGCCTTGGGGAATGGTGGCACAACCCCTGGAGTTCCTCTGGACTCTCTTAGTGCGAGCGCCTCCTCTTGAGATGGGAAGGGAGTGCCAGGAATCCTTTCCCGAAAAAGCATGGAAGGGGATCCCCATCTGGAGCTGAGCAGGGGAAAACGGGGCTCCTCTTGAGTCACGGCGGTACCCTCGGTGTTCTCCTCGATGGGGACACGTGGGTCGTGGAACTTCGTGGGTCACAGCAAGGGTGTGAAGAAGCCTTTCGATGTCCAAGTGGGAAGGGGTAATTTCCCCCGAGACGCTGCAGTGGACAAGGTTCCCACCCCACCTGCAGGGGAGAAGCTTGTGGTTTTTCTCGAGTTGTGGTAGGGTCCTCTCTAGTTGTGATGGGAGCCCCAGTGACCTGTCCCTGTAGCCTCAGTATAGGCCAGTGTCCATGCGAGTTGCGAGGGGCCTCTGGGGTTCCTCACCAGTCAGTATGGGGTCCTCAGTCCTCATCTGGAGCTGAGGCTGGAGCCTGAGCTTTCCTCGCCTGTGCTGACATAGGTCTTGGGGTTCCCCTGGAGACCCCACTGGGGAGTCAGGCCTCGTCTTGCATGGAGATTGCACGGCCACTTTCCTCCCGAGCTGCAGCAGCAGTGTCAGGCTCCCTGTGGAGCAGCCACAGGGATCTGTTGCTTGCCTTTGAGGTACCCCAGGGCTGTAACACATGCTAGTGTGGCATGAGTCGATTTTCGGGGTGACAGTCGAGACAGTGCAGGGTAGTCAGTTTCATCTGGAGTGGATGAGCCATTCGGGGGTCTTGAGGAATGGTGGCATGACACCTGGTGTTCCTTCTGACTCTCCTGGTGTGAGTGACTCCTCTTGCGATGAGAAGGGAGTGCTGGAAATCCTTTCCCAACAGAGCAGGGAAATGGACCCTCACTTGGAACTGAGCAGGAGAAAACGGGGCTACTCTTGATTCACGAGGGGACCCTCAGTGTTTCTCTCGATGTGGACGTGTGGGTTGGGGCACTTCGTGGGTCAGAGCAATGGTGTGAAGAAACCTTTCACGGTCCAAGAGGGAAGGGGTGATTTCCCCCGAAACGCCGCAACAGACAAGGGCCTCATCCCTCTTGCAGGTGAGAAGCTCCTGGTTTTCCTTGAGTTGCAGCAGGGTCCTCTCGAGTTACAACGGGGACCCCAGCGACTCACCCCTATGGCCACAGGAGAGGTCAGTTTCCGTGCGAGTTGTGAGGGGCCTCGGGATTCCTCCCCTGTCAGCGCCGGTTCCTCAGTCCTCATCTGGAGCTGAGGCCAGAGCCTAAGCTTTCCTCGCCCATGCTGACATGGGTCTTGGGGTGCCACTGGAGCACCCATTGGGGAGTCAGGTCTCATCTCACGTGGAGACGTGCCCGGTCGCTTTCCTCCTGAGCTGCATTAGCAGTGTCAGGCTCCCCGTCGAGCGGACACAGGGACCTTTGGCTTGCCCTCAAGGTGCCACAAGGCTGTCTGTCACACGTGCCAGCATGGCATGAGTCGATCTTCGGGGTGACAGTCGAGACAGTGCAGGGCAATCAGATTCATCTGGAGTGGACTGAGGCATTTGGGCATCTTGGGGAATGGTCGCACGACCGCTAGAGATCCTCCCAACTCTCCTGGGGTGAGCGTCTCCTCTTGGGAGGCAATGGGAGCGCTGGGAAACCTTTTCCGAAGGAGCAGGAAAAGGGACCCTTATCTGGAGCTAAGCAGGGGAAAACAGGGATCCTCTTGAGTCACAGCTGGACCCTTGGTGTTCCTCTGGAGTGGGCACGGGTGGGAAGGGGAACTTCATGGGTCGCAGCAAGGGTGTTAATGAGCCTTCTGAGGTCCAAGATGGAAGAGCTGATTTACCTTGAGACGGTGCAGCGGACAAGGGCCTCACCTCTCCTGCAGGGGAGAGGCTTCAGTTTTTTCTCGAGTTGAGTTGGGGTCCTCTTGAGTTATGACAGGAACCCAAGGGACCTGCCTCTGTGGTCTCAGAAGAGGCCAGTCTGCAATTTGCTAGGGTACTCTGGGGATTCCTTCCCCGTTGGCGCCGGGTTTTCAGTGCTCGTCTGGAGCTGATGCCGGAGCCTGAATTTCCTCGCCCATGCTGACATGAGTCTTGGCATTCCCCTGGAGCCTCCACAGGGGAGTCAGGCCTCGTCTTGCATGGAGACATGCACGGCCGCTTTCCTCCCAAGCCTAAGCAGCAGTGTCAGGCTCCCCATCGAGCGGACACAGGGAACTGTGGCTTGCCCTTGAGGTGCCACAAGGCTGTCACATGTGCCAGCATGGCATGAGTCTATCCTCAGGGTGACAGTCGAGGCAGTGTAGGGCAGTGAGGTTCATCTCGAGTGGACGAGGCATTTGGGGGTCTTGGGGAATGGTGGCATGACACCTGGTGTTCCTCCCTACTCTACTGGTGCAAGTGCCTCCTCTTGGGATGAGACAGGAGCCCGGGAATCCTTTCCCAATGGAGAAGGAAAAGGTCCCTTCATCTGGGGCTGAGCTGGGAAAAACGGGGCTCCTCTTGAGTTGCAGTGGGACCCTCGGTGTTCTGCTCGAATGGGGACAAGTGGGTCGGGGAAGTTCGTGGGTCAAAGCAAGGGTGTGAAGGAGCCTTTCGATGTACAAGAGGAAAGGGGTGATTTCCCCGAAACGCCGCAGTGGTTAAGGGCCTCACCCCGCCTTCAGGGGAGAAGCTTCTGTTTGTTTGTTTGTTTGTTTAATTTTATTTAATACTTTATTCTATTTTACAGTACTGTATTGGTTTTGCCATACATTGACATGAATCAGCCACAGGTGTACACAATCCCACAATGCTGAAGCCCCCTCCCACCTCCCTCCCCACACCGTATCCCCCGATCATCCATACACCAGCCCCAAGCATCCGGTATCCTGTCTTGAACATAGACTGGTGCTTCATTTCTTATATGATAGTTTACATGTTTCAGTGCCATTCTCCCAAATCATCCCACCCTCTCCCTCTCCCTCAGAAGCCTAAAGTTCATTCTATACCTCTGTGTCTCTTTTGTTGTCTCACTTACAGGGTTATCATTACTATCTTTCTAAATTCCATATATATGTGTCAGTATACTGTATTGGTGTTTTTCTTTCTGGCTTACTTCACTCTGTATAATCGGCTCCAGTTTCATCCATCTCATTAGAACTGAGTCAAACTTATTCTTTTCAAGGGCTGAGTAATATTCCATTGTGTATATGTACCACTGCTTTCTTATCCATTCATCTGCTGATGGACATCTGGGTTGTTTTCATGTCCTGGTAATTATAAATAATGCTGCAACGAACATTGGGGTACATGTGACTCTTTCAATTCGGGTTTCCTCGGTGTGTATGCCCAGCAGTGGGATTGCTGGGTCATAAGGCAGATCTATTTGCAATTCTTTAAGGAATCTTCACAAAGTTTTCCATAATGGCTGTACTAGTTTGCATTCCCACCAACAGTGTAAGAGGGTTCCCTTTTCTCTACATCCTCTCCAGCATTTATTGCTTGTAGATTTTTGGATCACAGCCATTCTGACTGGTGTGAAGTGGTACCTCATTGTGGTCTTGATTTGCATTTCTCTGATAATGAGGGATGTTGAGCATCTTTTCATGTGGTTGTTAGCCATCCATATGTCTTCTTTGGAGAAATGCCTGTTTAGATCTTTGGCTCATTTTTTGATTGGATCATTTATTTTTCTGGAGTTGAGCTGCATAAGTTGCTTGTATATCTTTGAGATTAGTTGTTTGTCAGTTGCTTCATTTGCTATTGTTTTCTCCCTTTCAGAAGGCTGTCTTTTCACTTTGCTTATAGTTTCCTTTGTTGTGCAGAAGCTTTTAATTTTAATTAGATCCCATTCGTTTATTTTTTCTTTTATTTCCAGTATACTGGGAGGTGGATCATAGAGAATCCTGCTGTGATGTATGTCAGAGAGTGTTTTGCCTATGTTCTCCTCAAGGAGTTTTATAGTTTCTGGTCTTACTTTCAGATCTTTAATCCATTTTGAATTTATTTTTGTGTGTGGTCTTAGAAAGTGATCTAGTTCCATTCTTTTACAAGTGGTTGACCAGTTTTCCCAACACCACCTGTTAAAAAGAGACTGTCTTTTCTCCATTGTATGTTCTTGCCTCCTTTGTCGAAGATAAGATGTCCGTATGTGTGTGGATTTATCTCAGGGCTTTCTATTATGTTCCACTGATCTATATTTCTGTCTTTGTTCCAGTACCATACTGTCTTAATGACTGTGGCTTTGTAGTAAAGCCTGAAGTCAGGCAAGTTGATTCCTCCAGTT
>SJYW01049416.1:0-14199 GCA_006410735.1 Raphicerus campestris
CACAGAAAACAAATTTATGGTTATCAAAGGGGAGAGAGAGGTGGGAGGGATAAATTAGAAGTAAAGGACTAACAGGTACAAACTTCTGTACAAAAAATATGGAAGCAACAAGGATCTACTGTACAGCACAGGGAATTGTACCCAATATCCTGTAGCAACCTATAATGGAATATAATCTGCAAACAAAATACACAGAAAATGAATCACTAGGCTATACACCTTATACTGGCACAATATTGCATGCCAACTACACTTCAATTTTTAAAAAAATAGAAAATACAGACAGACTCAAGGGAAACTGGAAGCCCTGTGATGTGATGCAGGGAGAGACCTTGTACTCGTGTCCTCACTTGGCTTTGCTCACTTGTACTGAGGCTCTGAGGTTTAATGGGTTTATGACACATCTTCTTTGAACCAAATGATCTCTTATGAAATGGACAGATGGTATAATGAAATTCCAGCAAACACAGATTAAACATACTACTGATAATGCAAGCATAAGAACACAGCAAAGCTGTCACGTTCTTTGCCTGATACTCCGCGAAGAAATCAGATCTGACAAGAAGTTGGCCCGATAAAAATCTGCACCATGATTTGCAATGTGGATTTATATCCATTGTTGTTTCAGTGAATCTCACCCTCAGTACCTGTGGTGCTCCATGGGTTTTAGCTAATGATGGTACTCTATACATACAATTAACAAATAAGTTGGAGGTCCAGGCTTAATACTGTTATCCTGATAGGCGTTCAGCTAAAGAATTTGGTCAGCCCAGGCCTGGAGTTGTAGTGTTAAAACCCCAACAGTCTCAGGTAGAGACCACCACGCGGTCCTTGCTCTCATACTTTTCTACCAAATAAAGAAAAATTCAATTAGCAGAGACTGTCAGCCCAGAATCTCAATACTGAGAAAGAAAACAGGGTCAGCAACAGGTTGTGGTACAAATTAGAAGAATCTCTCTTAGAGAGCAGCAGAAAACAGGACGTTGTTTCTCTGGGAGAGGATAAGAGAATCAGAGAGCGGGTCAGCTGGGAGAGGAGCGCTGATGATACCACAAAAGGGAGCAACACAAAAGCTGGAGTCAAAACGGAAAACAGCGGTTCCGCTTCAAGATGGTGACGCAGGAAGAGCTGGAACTCCACTCTTCCCACAGACAACCACGTCCACAGTCACATACAGAACAATTCCCCTGCAGAGATCCAGAAACTAGGTGACTGAGTCCAGCACACCAGGGGAACAGAAACAAAGACCATACGTGGGTAGGAGAGGCTGAGAGACAATCTCAACATAAACCCCATCCCGGGCACAGCGACCCACAACCAGGAGGGGACTCACTGGAACGCCCTCTCTCTCTCTGAGAAGCAAAGGATTTGGACCCCCACCTCTGGACCTCAACTTTTAATAAGACTTCTACCTCAGTGACCTACCAAAACACCTAGTTCTGAAAGCCAGTGGGGCTTATGTCCACAGACCATAGGCAATCTAAGGCACAGCTCTTAACAGGCTTGTGGGGACTTACCGCAGCTAACCCCTAGAGCCCAGTGCAGAGGCCAAACAACAAAAACCTGAAAATGGGCTCCTCTTCGGGAGGGACAAACAGAAACCAATAGGGAGATATGATCTGGTGCCAGTCCAGGGAGCCAAGGAAAGCTCGGTTAAAAAGGACACAGGGTCTTCCGTAAGGCAAGTGGCCAAACTAATATCCCTGAGGGAGTCCTTATCTCTGCAAAACCCACCCCAAATCTAAACAAGTACCTCAACTTTCCCTAGAAAAACCTGAGGAGCAAATCTGGGGCTATGACGCACACCTGACCACCTACTCTGCAAAACCAAAAAAGTATCAGATGAAGGTTTTTGAGGCCCCAAAGTCAAACCAAGTGATCACCACACTGCTCCCAACATCCAGTATGAAGAAACACGAGGGGCAGCCAGGAGTAAGGGTTGCCAGCTGGTGGGGCCAGGGGGCATATGCAGGCCCTTGTGTATAAACAGACAAAGTTGATTATGCACACTGTGGCTCCTTGCGGGACTAGTTAAAAGTCCCCTGAGGTCCCACCTCCTCAGTTTCTGTCGCTACTGCCCAGAAACAGAGCGCACACACTGGGGTAAGAAACCAGTCTTTATCATCACTGTACAGGCTCCTCATTTAGATTAATAACACCTGCTTCCTAGTGGCTCAGACAGTAAAGAACTGGCCAGTAATGCAGAGACCCAGGTTGGGTCCCTGGGTTGGGAAGATCCCCTGGAGAAGTGTATGGCTATCAACTCCAGTATTCTTGCCTGGAGGATCCCATAGACAGAGGAGCCTGGTGGGCTACAGTCCATGGGGTCCCACAGAGTTGGACACGACTAAGTGACTAACAATTTCACTGTCAACCTAAAGTATATCAGTCTGTGCAGCACCTCTAACTTACTACTTATGTGAGTAAGGATCACTAATGGGTGTGAGCTGCAGACACACAAGTCAGTCCACATTTCCAAAACTGTAAAGACAAGTACAAAGCCTCACTCTGACTCAGGAGTCACGGCCCTTGGGGAACGGGGCACCAGCCTCTAATTAAGGGACGTGCTCCAACAACAGCTCCAGGGGCTACCTCCAGCCCTGGGCAGCTGTGCCTTTAGCTGTGACTCAGGAGGCTGGACAGAGGCAGAGCTTTGCCATCTACAGCTACGCACCTTTCCTCCCCGCCTCGGGCGTTGGGGCAGGCTTCTCTTGCCCAGCGGATGGCACCGGGGAAGCAGGTTTCCTCTCAGTTTCTACCTCTTCCTCCTTATCCCGCTTCTGCTCCTTTCTCTCTTCAGGCGGTAGGGGCGAGGGCGACCAGCCACTGTCCCGGCCCTCCTTGCATGGCTCGCTGGGCTCCGGCTCGGGCTTTCCCACCCGGCGAGTCAGCAACTCCACCAAGTAGGGCCTGCTCACCTTGGAGAGCGGGGAGGGTGGTGGGGTCTGGCCTGCGGGCTTGGGAGCCAGGGCTGGCTTCTGGGCCAGGGGCAACCTGTTGGCCGCCTTGTCCTGCTCCAGAGCTGGGGGCTGGCTGCCGGCCAGTGGGGGCCCAGGCTGGGCTGCAGGAGAGAGGCTGGGAGGGCTTTCAGAGGAGTCCTTCCAGGGGGCTGGGGCTGGCTTCCTCTCTGCGGGGAGCAAGGGGCCAGGCTTGAGGGCTGCAGCCTCCATCTCTGGCTCTCCATGTGTGCTCCCGGGGGCCGACGGCACCCCATCGATACTGTCCCCTGTGCTGCTGTGCCTTTTCTTCTTCTGTTCTGTCTGTTGGTCACAGTGGAAGCGCAGGGAGTAGTTGGTCCTTCTCAATTTTATTCCGAAAAGGGAAGCTTTATCCTCCCCACCTGGCATCGTGGACTCTGACTTTCCTGCTCCATCTGTGGTCTGGCCATCTGAAGTGGTCACGGGCTCCACCTGGGCCACTGCTTTCTGTGGAGGGTAAGGGAGGCCTGGAACGAGGAAAGATGGAAGATCTTTGGCAAATTTGCACCCCTCGGTGGTGTCCATGGGCTCCTGGTGCGCCCTGGGTTTCTCTGCATCTTTCAGGGCCTCTTTAGTTTCAGCAGCAGGGGGCTGGGGCACAGCCTCTTCGCTGGGTCCTGGCCCGGATCTCTTCCTGATGCTCTCCCCTTCCATGCCGGGTCTGGAGCCCTCCCCGCCCCCATCAGAGAACTTCTGCCACGCAGGTTTAATGGAGAATTTGGCATTTACGGGCGGGGTCCTCTGGAGGTTTCCACGGGAATCACACCGGCCCCTGGGCGTGTGCTCATCCCCAGCCCGAGACTGCTCTCTCTCACCACGCTGGTCACTCTCTGAGCTCTTCAGGATTCGGGATCGAATGGAAGCCCATTCAGCGAGCGCAGCTGCGCTGCTTGGAGACTCTGGTGGGGGCCTGGTTTTCGCACTGCCTGCCCGGGGTTCCCCCAGGGCTCGGGGTGGGTTTTCCAGGGCCGGGACATCCACCAGCTTCTTTTCTTCTGACAAGCCCAGGAGAGACTTGCACGCAGTGTCCTTGATCTGGCTCAGGTTGACGGCCGGGCCACAGAGCTGGGCTCCGGTGACCAGGATGGCCGTGTGGGGGATGCTCAGGGTCGAGGGCAGGGCGTGGGAGGCTGGGCTGGCTTTGGGGGCCTTGGGCTCTTGGGGAGCTGAGGTGAGCCCCTCATCTTTCATGGGCTTCACCGGGCTCAGATTGACTTTGGGGAAGAGAATTTGTTTCCCTCCCGATGACACCTGGAAAGTGTACGGTCTGGGCATGGTCTGCCTCTCATCCACCTCCTGCCATCTGAGTTCCTCCACCTTTCTGCCTGTTTCTGGAGCGGCAGCTTCCTTCTTCTCTCCTGGTGCCAGCATCTCTTCCACCTGGGCCTCTTGCTTCTGGGGAGGCTGCATTTTGGTTTCTTCCCTCATTTCCTGCCGTCCACAACCACGATCCCCAGGAACTTCCTCCTGCTTTCCAGGCTGCTCCCCCGATGTCTCAGTGGCCTCGTGGTTCTGCTTCACCCAAATACTCGGTTTCTCAGAGTTTTCTCTCAGCTTTTCGAGTTCCGGGTGATCTTGCTCTTCTGCTTTCTCTGCTAAGTCGCTCTGAAATGGGCTCCTCAAGCCGCTTTTGTGGTCCAGCTGCAGCTGATTCTCCTCTTCCACACTCGGTGCTTCCTGAAGCTTCTTCTCCACTTCCTTCCTCCTCTTAGCCTCCAAGTCTTCTCGCTTCTTCAGTTCTTCCCTCTTCCTCACCTCCTCCTCCTCCTCCCGCCATCTCTGGGCCTCCAGTTCCTCCTGCCTCCTGAGCTCCTCCTGCCTCCTGAGCTCCTCCATCAGTTTTTCCTCCTCCAGCTCCTGCTGCCTCTCCTCCTCTTCCAGCCGCTGCCTCTCGGCTGCCTGCCGCCCCTGCTCCTCCAGCTCCTCCAGTCTTCGGAGTTCCTCCAACTCTCTTTCCTCCTCCTCCCGCCGCAGCTTCTCGGCCTCCTGCTGGCTCTGAGCCTCCATCTCCTCCTGTACCGAGCATCTCCCCAAATGCCGCGCCTCTTCTTCCAGGCACATGGGCTCCTCGGCCTCTGGGAGTCCTCCTTCCTCTTCTTCCCTCTGCTCTGGGCCCTGGGAGCCCGGCTCTGCCAGGCTCCGGGTCTCTTCTTCGAGCTGCCTCTTCTTTGCCTCTAGCTGTATTTCTCTTTCTTCTCCCTCCTCCTCCTCCTCTTCCTCCAAGAGTTCCTGCCTTCTATTCTCCTCCCAAAGCCTCCGCTCCAGAGCCTGGAGCCTCTGCTCTTCCAGGCGTCGCCTCTCCGCAGCTTCAGCCTTTTGCCGTTTGCACTTGGCCTCAAGTTCTCGCCAGTATTCTTCCTGGCGTCGCTTCTCTTCCTCCGAGTCCAGCGGCTCTGGCTCTCTTTCATGCCAGATTGGCTTGTCTTCTCCAGGGTGTCCGTTCTGGTCCAGGGACAGCTGATGCAGAAGGCCACTGTGCTCGTTCTGTCGATCCTAACATGGGTAAGGGAAACAGAATTAGCTTTCCCTGTGCACAGGCCACCTTTATTTACAATCCCATTCACCGATGTGGGTGGCCCTCCTAATCGTGAAAGAGGGACCACGTTCCCACCACATCACAGGTCACCTCAGGCAGGGAAGAACTTCAACCGTTGGGTTTCCTCTCTATATGTCATCCTCAAATTCTTTTTTCTTAATACACATGTGTAATCATAGGAAAACCAGTAGCCCAGCATTAGAAAGGTGAGGAAAAATAAGATTAGCAAGTCATCAATGTCTCCTGAAACTTATGACTCAGAAGTCTAAACAAACTGAAGAACCTTTGACTCAGGCTATGGCATAGGAAAGTAAGCCATCTGTCTGCTGCAAAGCAAAATGTCTGGAGCCCCTCGGAAGGGAGCGTCTCTCTCTGAGGTCCACCAGCCACTGATGGGGGGCAAAAGGTCAGAAAGGGTGGTGGAAGGGAAATGGGCCCATTCACCCTTGTGCCAGCAACAGAGCCATATCCCCGATAGGGAGAGACCAAGTTCCTTCCATAGGCCCCTCACACCACCCCACTAGGCAGCATCAGGATGTCTGCCAGGCCATATATACCCCGATAAGTCGCCTGTGCTTCCTTGACACCCTCTGGTTTTTTGGCTTAATGGACAGTTTGTGCATGGCGGCACTGTTATCCAGTCGAGCGATGGCCAGGGGGATGGCATCCAGGTTGACACTTTCGATGGTGCCAGCAGAAGAAAGGTGCCTCTTGGGCCGGGTCGGTTTAACTGGAGCAACCTATAGTGGAGATTGAAAACATGAAGTCAGTCCAGATGAGAGAAGAGCCTGCAGGAATCTAGCATGGCAGCCCTTGTTAGAGTCTGCTCCTGGCCCAGCCTGGCCCAGGAGATGCTGCCAAGCACAGGGGGTCTATGGGCACAGTGAAGTGAGCACTGCTTTTACAACCAAAAGACACTGAGCATTTGTTTCGCCGGTGATATCTGTATTAACTGGTAAAGGCCATTTAATCTCTCAGGGACTAATTTTCCTACTGTGAATGATATGTGGGTTAGATTAGATCGGGGGTCAGTAAGACATAGTCAGGGGTCCTGTCTGGGTAAAGTCTTGCTGGTACACAGCAACACCATTGCCCGTGGCTGCTTTTGTACTACAAAGGAAGAGCAGAACAAAGGAGAGTCTGGTAGTTGCAACTTTATAGCCACAAGGCCTAAAATAAGCAGTAGTTTGCTAAGCCCTGGACAAGCTCATCGCT
The DNA here is from genome assembly GCA_006410735.1 of Raphicerus campestris. NCBI lineage: Eukaryota > Metazoa > Chordata > Mammalia > Artiodactyla > Bovidae > Raphicerus > Raphicerus campestris. The sequence goes on from SJYW01049416.1 coordinate 6,730, forward strand.
ATGCTAAGAACACTGTAACTCTAAGCGCCTTCCATTGCCACAGACGTGTACACGCCTCAGCTCTTACTTTAGAGGGGACCTACAGGGACGGGGGAGCCTGGTGGGCTGCCGTCTATGGGGTAACACAGAGTCGGACATGACTGAAGTGACTTAGCATACCATCTTTTTTTTCACCTTTGTATCAATCCTCTTTATGCCCAAGTAGCAAATCTCACTTGTTAAGTGGTCAATAAGTATTTGTTGAAAGAAGGAACAATAAGTTCTCCACCTAGGTCATCAGATGTGTTATCAGCAAAAACGCTTTGGCACAATCAGGCCAGAGTTGCAGGGTACCGGCACAGTGAAAGCGAAAAGGAGGAGGCCCCCAGATGAGAACGTGAAGGGCAGTTCTTCAAAGGATGAACTGCAGAACCGCTTGCAGCTCTGTAACACAGGTATGGTCACTTAAAAACCACAACCTGAGACCAATCGTAAACATTTAAGTAGGTCAGAGAGACCCAGGCTCAGAGGCCAGGCCGGTAACTTCAGAATTCACAGGCAGGCAGGGAGGCAAGGGCCCCTGGCCACACCCGGCAGCAGGGGGCGCGCACGGCCCTACATTTCTCCTCCACAGCATCCATGGAGGCCAGGGTTCACCTGTTTGAATGTGTGCTGTTAAGTGCAAAGCTGGTGGGTTTAGCCAATGGCTTTGCTTTTTGCAATCATCCTTCATATTTATGCACAAAGATAAAAGACATAGCTAGCTCCAAGAGCAAAGTAAATGCTCAGTAAATAATAATTTATTACAAGCAGCATGGTAGTAAGGAAAAATAATTCCAGTCATTGGTCTCCTAAGACTTTATTTCTGGTTATCTTTATGATAGGCATCAAATTCTAAACCTCTGTTGAAGAGACAGGAATTAAACATTTCTATCCCCTAATGAATGCATGAGTAAAGGGAGTTAGAGCCAAATGTGATAGACTGAAGACACAGATGAAGCATCTGAAGCTGAGATTCAAATGCAGTGTCTCATGTCTAGTTATTCAGGGTGGGCCTCTGCCTCTGGGTGGTGGAACTGTCTTGAGCCACCCCCTGACCTGGGGACACTCCCCTGTTGAAGAGATGCCCGTGATCGCCACAGGGCTCCTTAGGCTCCTGTAGGCAATGTCCCAGGTTTCAGTGGAATGCAGAAAAGTTAAAAACCAGAAATACACATAAGTGAAGAAATGCTATGGTCTTTTCTAAATAGAAGGAGGGGCTTCCCAGGTGGCTCAGTGGTAAAGTATCGCCTGCCACTGCAGGAGACGTGGATTCCATCCTCTGGCTGGAAAGATCCCCTAGAGGAGGAAATGGCAACCCCCTCCAGCATTCTTCCCTAGGAAATCTCATGGACAGAGGAGCCTGGCGAACTACAGCCCACAGGCTTGCAAAAGAGTTGGACACGACTTGGAAAAGGAAATGGCAACCCACTCCAGTACTACTGCCTGGAAAATCCCATGGATGGAGGAGCCTGGTAGGCTACAGTCCACGGGGTTGCAAAGAGTCGGACAAGACTGAGCGACTTCACTTTCACTTTAGCAACTAAACAGCAACAAATAGAAGGATACTCTCTTCCTTACAGACTCTTCACCTTCAGGTATTCTTGAATGTCTTTTTCGATAGCTTACCAGTGTCTTGAAGTATTAATACATGATGTTTTTAGGAAAACTACTGACACCTGAGACTCCATACAGACTTGGTGAGAGCATGGCAGTTTTTCAGAGCAGGGTTCAGTTCCAGCCATTGCGTTGCCATGGAAACAGATGCCAACATCTACCACTGGTTGCATTTTGAAGGGATTTAAAGTAATAGATGAAGGCAGCATTTATGAATGGAAAAATGAGGCAGCAGCTTGCCCAACAAAAAGAAAAACAGAAGTTAAAGAGTAAGGAAGCTACAAACACAAATTCAAATCACATTACCTTCTCTTCCATCTCACTTCTGGCTCCCGGCAGATTCAGAGGACTTGGAGAACTTGGCGTCTCACTGGACTGGAACGGCAAAGAGAGTGCTCAAGTCAAACAGGAGCACAGGAAGTCCTGGGCAAACGCAGCCCAGCCAGCGTCTGTGTGGAGGGCCACCCCCTCCCTGAGCAGAGAGCGCTGGCAGATTCACAGTGAAGATTCTGCTTGCGTCCAGATTCCAGCAGGGCTCTGGAGGCTCAGTATTCAACCGCCTCTCCCTAGAGTTCAATGCGTTTCCCACCTGGGTGGGCTCCAACCTCAGTCCCTGATGTGCTTCCCCACTGCTGAGAGAATCGGGGACTGCCTGTCGCCAGCCAGGCAGAACTCTGACCTCACAGCTTTTAGCCTGGCTGGCTGCCTTCCACCCCTTCACCTGCCAGACCTCTTCTCCATGAGAAAGAAAGGGCGCCCTTCCAGTGGCACACATAGGCCTAGGCTGAGGAGGTAGGTGACCAGAGGAGGCGAGACAACTTTGGAGGAAGGGAGGGAGGGAGAGAGGAAAAGAGAGGAAGAGGAGGAAGAAAAAGGCTAACGATTCACATCCCAGTCACCTTGCAGGTCCTGGGTACATGCATATCATGTCACGTGCGGCAGCTATACCTTCTGCCTCCTGTCACCTAAGTTTACAAAAGGGCCTCATTGCCCTTTCTGGATCCAGAACATCATCTTGCCCTACCTCAGTCCATTTTCTGCACCACACTTACAAGCATCTTTAGAAAACGTAAGTCAGATTGTATCACTGCCCTGCTGAAAATTACTCAGAGGGGAACTTCCCTGGCCATCCAGTGGTTAAGACTCCACACCTTGAATGCAGGGGTGCGTGGGTTCAATCCCTGGTCAGGGAACGAAGATCCTACATGCCTCATGGCACGGTCAAAGGTAAAATGAGATACTAAGATTAAAAATAATAAAAAATAAATACAAAAATTTCTCAGCAGTTTCCGATCACTTTCCAAACAATTCACCCCTTCTCCCGTGGTCTAAATGACCCAGCGTCTACACTGTGATCCACAGCCACCCTTTGCCTGCATCCACACTAGCCTGCTTTCCGTGCCTCCTTCAGGACAAACTGAGTTCCATCTCTGGGTGTCTGTACTTGTTCTTCCTTGCGCCAAGAACACCCTCCACGCCTTCTCAGGGCCATCTGACTTCCTTATCTAAAGAAGCAAAGCCCTCTCCAACCACATTGCTCACTTTTATATCACCCTGTTTCATTTCCTAGGCAGCATTTTTAATAATCCGAAATTATGATACCTATTTGCTGAGCTGTTTATTGTGTGATGCTCCTCTCATTAGAATGTAAACTGCACTAAGGCAGTCCTGTGTTTACACTGTGATCCCTCAGCTGAGCCCCTACTGAACGAACGACCCACCCTGTCCCCCAGACCACTGGTGCCCTGTGCTTATCAGATCTTCAGTGACAGGGAAGACAGTTGCTCTGGTCCATAGGAATCCGTGAATGAAGGCCGATGGCTGATGTTCCTGCCCAGCACTCAAGAGACTGGAGATGAGGATTGTTGGATCAGCCGAGAGAGAGGGGCCCTGTGCCTGCTTCACCTACCACCCACAGGCATGGGCGCCAGGAGGCATCAGGGCTGGACCCAGGCAGAGAGAGACAACACAGGAGTTTGTCATCTTTTATCTCCTTTCTTCTTTTGCTCTACAACTCGGAGAGCACTTATCTTTCTTACTATTCTTATGATGCATTAGCTGATAACTAGTATGACTTTTTCCAGGGGAACTTTAGTAACACCCAGCATCATTTCAGGCATAGCACAGAGAATGCTTTCTTGTAAGCATGGGAAGACTCAGCTAAGAGCCACCTATCTACCTACCTGTAGGATAGTTTTTCTTTTTCCCATAAGAGGCCTGAAGGCACTCCTGCTGCTGCTAAAGGCACTCTTATTTCAGGATCTTCTCAGAGTGTTTCTCTCAGAGCGTCAAAAGAATGGACTTCTCTGGGGGTACAGTGCATAGGAATCTGCCCACCAATACAGGACACATGGGTTTGATCCCTGCTCTGGGAAGATCCCATATGCTATGGGCTAAGCCTGTACACCGCAACCACTGAGTCCGAGCCTTAGAGCCCACGATTCTCAACTACTGAGCCTGCGTGCTGCCAGTACTGAAGACTGTGTGCCTACAGCCCATGCTCCACAACAAGAGAAGCCACCACAGGGAGAGGCCCTCACACTGCAACGAAGAGTAGCCCATGCTCGCCACTACTAGAGAAAGCCCATGCACGGCCACAAAGACCTAGCACAACCATAACTAAACTTAAAAAAAGAGAGAGACAAAATTTAGATAGGATAGTGCTGGATCAATGTGACTTTCCACACTAAGTAAACTTCAAGCTGGTCGGTTCGAATATTCTACTCTTATGCAGCAACTACTTCATGCTTTTCTCATTTCAAGTCAGTCCAGTTCCACAAGTAATTATTCAGTGCTCCTAAGTAAGCAGTGATCATATCTTGGGCATACAGATGTCGAAGATCCAGTCTGTCCTCAAGGAGCTCAACAGTTTGGAGATGGAGAGCAAACAGTTATATGGTCACAGATGCAAAGCACAGACATGTAAGAAACACTCAGAATGCACAGTGACGGCAGAGAGGGGACAGTGCAGCTCAGAGGTGAGGGCAGCCCGAGTCTCCAGAGAATCAAGCGGAAGACGCTGGGAAGAGGGGGTGCCAAGGGCACGTCTCCCTCGCCTCCCCCTCTTCCTGGCTGGCCCCCCTGCAGCTCAAGACACTTGTAACGGAGGTGCTAAGCTACTCATCAGGAAAATTCTTCCACCTTACTCCCCACCCTGCAGACCCCGGGGTTACTGACGCCCCTGCCCACTGCCCAGCCTCCTCCCGGCCTTGTGAGCAATCAAGTCATTCCCTGGAGGAGCTTTACTTTGTTCTCGGTGTCTGAGAGGATGAGGTCTTGCTGAGTCACAACTTCCACAGGACTGATGAGGAATGGGTCCTCTTCGAAGCGAGCCTCGCCACTGTCTACCTTCTTCATGGGAATGGCGTTGGGTGGTGGCTGCCCAAACTTGATGTTCTTGCCCAACTGTCGCTGGAGAGAAACAAAAGAAGGACGTTCTGAAGCGGTGAAGCGGTTCACAATAACCACAGTCAGGTTCCCCAGCATAGCTAGCAGGCACTGAGGCATATTCTCTACATGACTGGTTTCTAGACTAGACACCAAGCCAGAAAGCCCTGACGCAGTCCTGTAATTACTGAGTCTCCTTCCCAGTATTTCTTTTTCTTTCCCACCTTCGAGCCATGAGCCTTTTCATCCAGCCACCTCTTTCATGGAGATGCCAACATTTCCAAGGGGGGTAGAGAGATCGTATTTCTGATCAAAAAAGTTGGGTATGACAGACATTTTTTGATTTTTTGTCAAAAAATCAAAAGTCTTTCAAAGGCACAAAAGTACTTGAAAGGTACAAAAATTATATAGAAAATAGTTTCATGAGCTGCAAGAACCACTGCGGGAAATCAAGACTGTTGAGGCTGCACAAACAAAGGAACCCTCCAGCCCTTTTGGGACACATTCCCCTTGAATATTTATTTCATCTACCTTTCTTCACCAGCCCCTAACTTGAGCACCCTATTTGGGTTACAGTGGGTACCACGGCCAAGGGGAAGAAGACCCAGGCCAATAAGTCTTTCCATGATTGATGCTAAACACACGGAAAAGATGAAAGCAATCTTGTTCTGCCACTAGGATGTCCCCTTTGCCTTGCTGCAGCTACCCACTGTGACCCACAGGCCAGAAGGAACACAGTGAACCAGAGAAGGAGGCTGGAGTAAGGGCCAGAGAGAGACTGATCGCTGGTGGGAGGGAGCTGAATGGATGGTGGCAGGAGGGCAAGGACAGAAATTAGAAAGAAAAATAGTATTTAGAATTAAAGAAAAGCTGGATTAAAAAGGAATTATTTTAAAATATATAAACACAATAGTTTTTAATACAAGGCAAAATATTTAATGGGCTTGATAAATTAGATATAAAATATTTAATAGAAAATGAATGACATTCAGGAAGAAAAAGAGGTAAGCTGTGGTCATCTGAAAGAAGACTGTAATGAATCAAATATATTGTAGAAATTACTGCCTTTATCTACATCGGGGATTCTCAAGCTCGGCATGATTGACATTTGAGGCCAGATAATTCTTTGTTGTGGGGAGCTCTCCTGCACATCATAGGATGTTTAGCATCACCCCTGCCCTCTGGACACCAGACGATACCAGCAACCTCTGTCCATCTCTGTCTGGACAACCAAAAAAATGCCTCCAGGTGTTGTCCAATGTCCCCTGTTGGGGAAGATCGCCTCTGGCTGAGAACTACTGCTCTACACCTAGGTCTTTTATGATTCAAAAGGAAAAAAAAAAACNGGAAGAAGACCCAGGCCAATAAGTCTTTCCATGATTGATGCTAAACACACGGAAAAGATGAAAGCAATCTTGTTCTGCCACTAGGATGTCCCCTTTGCCTTGCTGCAGCTACCCACTGTGACCCACAGGCCAGAAGGAACACAGTGAACCAGAGAAGGAGGCTGGAGTAAGGGCCAGAGAGAGACTGATCGCTGGTGGGAGGGAGCTGAATGGATGGTGGCAGGAGGGCAAGGACAGAAATTAGAAAGAAAAATAGTATTTAGAATTAAAGAAAAGCTGGATTAAAAAGGAATTATTTTAAAATATATAAACACAATAGTTTTTAATACAAGGCAAAATATTTAATGGGCTTGATAAATTAGATATAAAATATTTAATAGAAAATGAATGACATTCAGGAAGAAAAAGAGGTAAGCTGTGGTCATCTGAAAGAAGACTGTAATGAATCAAATATATTGTAGAAATTACTGCCTTTATCTACATCGGGGATTCTCAAGCTCGGCATGATTGACATTTGAGGCCAGATAATTCTTTGTTGTGGGGAGCTCTCCTGCACATCATAGGATGTTTAGCATCACCCCTGCCCTCTGGACACCAGACGATACCAGCAACCTCTGTCCATCTCTGTCTGGACAACCAAAAAAATGCCTCCAGGTGTTGTCCAATGTCCCCTGTTGGGGAAGATCGCCTCTGGCTGAGAACTACTGCTCTACACCTAGGTCTTTTATGATTCAAAAGGAAAAAAAAAAACAGAATACATCATCTGATCTTTATCTTTAATGTGGCTAATATTTAATCCCACAAAGCTGCAAAAAGCCTTAGCAATCACATTATCTGAATCCCTCGTTTTACAAAAAAAGGTCCAGTGACTGGCCCAAGCTTATGGAATGAATGAGTGGTACCAAAGGGACCCGAATCCACGTCTTCTAAAACATATTCAGTGCTGTTTTCATTGTGCTCCACTGGTTCTCATAAATTTACACTGCGCTTCCCTCTTCTTACTGGGATACAGAGAGAGGATCTGGCATTTTTACCACCTTACTGAAGGTGGCCTCCCTTGAGGAAAATGCCCCTTCTCTCTGAACTCAAGAGTATCAAATCC
>SJYW01049418.1:0-42570 GCA_006410735.1 Raphicerus campestris
GGGGAACGAGTTCAGGTTCATCTCTGATACCCATGGTGACAGCTAGGACAGTTCGGCCTGGGGATCCCCTTCCAGATGGCTTTCTCATGCATGTGTCTCCATATTCTGGGGCATCTCTCTCTGTCCCCACGTGGTGTCTCATCCAGGCCTTTTCCATGTGGTGCTTTTTATGGCACTATCTTCTCCTTTTATGGCAGCTGACTGCCAAGGCACAGGAAGTGGAAGAGCCAGGCTAGTTAAAAGCTATCCCTGGGACTGGCACAACACACTTCCACTGTTTCCTATTGGCCAGGGCTGCTACAGAGTTTGTCCAAGTTCAAAGGAGTAGAAGAGGAGGCACCATCTCTTAATGGGAGACCAGCAAGGTTACTTTGCAAAAAGGGCGTGTGAAATGGGAAACGTTACTGCAGCTCTCTTTGGAAAATAGAATCTACGCAGTGGTTAATGCTTGTTTCTTTTATTTCAAAAAAATTGTTTAGAATGGCTTGGACAGNTACTTTGCAAAAAGGGCGTGTGAAATGGGAAACGTTACTGCAGCTCTCTTTGGAAAATAGAATCTACGCAGTGGTTAATGCTTGTTTCTTTTATTTCAAAAAAATTGTTTAGAATGGCTTGGACAGAATTATGGCTGTGGGTCAAGTCTGTCCCAAGTGTTTTTATCTTAAGGGGGGTGTCTGTCCCAAGTATTGTCATCCTGCGTGGAAACATTTTGACTTTGGGAATCAGCTTGACTCCTGAAGCTCAGGAGCATAAAATCCTAAAAGCTGGGTGGTCCTTGTTCTCATTTGCTTGGGGTTGGTGCACTAAGTAGGTGAGGGGTTGAAGCTGATTGGGGTCTTCTCATGTTCACCATATCAACCAGACAGATTAGAGCAAAGACATGAATGGGTCTGTGAAGTCCAAGAGCACTTGTAGCATCTGGGAGGACTATGATTTTTCTTAGAGGGTAAGAAAAAGCCTCTTTACTTAAGATGGATGTCCTACTTTTGAAGGGAAAAAGATATAAGTTGGCTTGCAAAACGAAGTCCAATTTAAAGCAGGAGGCACAAAAATAAAATCAAGATCAAAAGGGGAAAAAAAAAAAATCAAAGAATAGATATGGCAAGATGGTTGGGATGAATTAGTTATTGCATTTGAGCACTGAATTTGCCTCTGAAGTTTTGGAGAGTTGAGGCAAAAAGACATGTGATTATGCAGTCCTATTCTGATGAGGGAAAACAAATAAAAGAGAAACTTTTTCTTGGCACTGAATATATCACATGCTTTTTCTTTAAGGGGCATCAGATAACATAATGGACAGTGCTTTCAACTGTTCTTTTACAAAAACTCTAGGTGATTGTTTAAATGGATGTTTCTTATATCCATTCCCTATAAAAGCCAAGGGCATAAACCTTAAGTGTGTGAAGGAGTTTTTGTAAGAAGCTGAGTTACTACAGAGGACAAATGTTGCCTTGTGTCTATCCTGTTTAGTATATGGCTAAAACTGTAGAGAATCTGGAGGCATGGCTGGTTATTCTGCATATTAAGCCATCTCTCTCTGCTATCAGATGTCTTAAATGAGCCCTTGGCAAGAGTTGGATACTAATCAGTTCATGGTTGAGCTGTCTGCCTGAAGTCCCAGACTTCCATGGTGTTAATTGGAGAGGGTTCTACCGGCTTCAGATAGGAGAGCGGGAGGAGGCACAGCCGAGTTCTGCTATTCCGGCTTAAGCACTTAATTTGCATTCTTCTCCACTCGAGGACTGTCCCCTCTTCCAGCCGAGAGCCAGTGAGGAAGGTAATTATTTTTCTTTAAAAGGAGCTGTTAATCTGCTAAGTACTTGGGAGAGATTTGAAAGTTCTTTGCCGTCTATAGAAGATAAGGTTTAGATCTGCAGAATTTTACAGGCAACTACAATCCGACGTCTGTCCAAGATTATCTCTGAAGGCCAAAAAGAGGTGGAGTCCTGCTCCACCACCTTCTAGGCCTGCTGCCTTGGGCTTGGTGCCTGTGGTTTCTAAGCTCCGGTTTTCTTGGCTTTGTGGGATAACGCATATGAAGTGCCTTAGGGCAGTGCCTGGCTCTTGAGTGCTCCATACATTTTCGTGGTGGCAGTAGCAGTTACTGATTGGTGTTTTGGAGGAAGAGTTGATATAGAACATCTCTTCTCCATCAAGCTCTTAACTAAATAAGTCGTAGGGAAAAAAAANCTCTTGAGTGCTCCATACATTTTCGTGGTGGCAGTAGCAGTTACTGATTGGTGTTTTGGAGGAAGAGTCGACGTAGAACATCTCTTCTCCATCAAGCTCTTAACTAAATAAGTCGCAGGGAAAAAAATAAGCCATTGGGGGTGTCTTAGGACAAGGAGAACGAGGAATGTGTGGGTCCAAAGAGGAGCCAAGTTGAGCACACCTAGCCCTTCCTTATGCCCCCCCCACCAACTCTGATAACTTTTTCTTCTTTTTCTGGGAGGAGTGAGGATGAAGAAAGAAAAAACAAAATGGCACAAGTGTGACTTTGGGTGTGGGGCATTGGTTTACTATTCAAATAATGTTATCTCTGTTGCCCTGAAATCCATAATGCTGAGTGCAGCCTCACAATAACGGCTTTCCTAAGTGGGATAAAGCACCCCCCCCCCCAATAAGAGCTGCTTATTTATAGTCTTCTCTTTTTAAATGTTAGAGAATATTTAAATGTATGGTAAAGAATCCACTTGCCATTGTAGGAGACACAAGAGACGCGAGTTCGACCCCTGAGTTGGGAAGATCCCCTGGAGGAGGAAATGGCAATCCACTCCAGTATTCTTGCCTGGGAAACCCCATGCACAGAGGAGCCTGGCGGGCTACAGTCCATGGGGTTGCAAAGAGTCAGAGACGACTTAGCGACTGAGCATGCATGCACATACCAACGATGATAGTGGCAGCTCTTTGACAGTCAACTCATTCAGCTGCCTCTAAAGTACCTGCCCAGCAGGATGATAAAATCGGCATTGGCAGAAACCAAGGCCCTGTTCCTGCTGACATGTGTGTGCAGCCTGTTCATCTAATTAGCTCTCCCAAGTTAACTAAGCTTCAAAGTGGGTATTAGAACATGGCACTGTACACAGTTCAGGATTAGTGCCTCAGCTGTTATCATCACTCTTGTCTTCTGGGATGGAGCCGGCCTTGAGAAGCATTGATCAATGGGTGTGTAATGATGTTGTGCAGTTTGGCGCTAGTGGAAGCCAGACCATGGAGCCAGAGCCTCTCCTGTGATTCTGCTCCCCTACACCATGCAAGACCTCAGTCTTTGAACTTAACCTCCTTTGAGCTTTGGTTTTAGCTTTGTTTTTGTTTAGGAAATGTACGTAAAGAAATAGTACCTATTACATAAGGATATTCTGAAGATTAAACGAGATTGCAAGGAAAGTACATGGCATGGTCCCTGGCTTACAGGAGGCACTGCACACTTTCCAGTTCTTAGTGTTCTTGTACTTTCCACACAGAATTGTGAGAGTAAAAGGAGGAGGTAATCCATGGAAACCCCCAGTTCAGGTTCCTGAATGCAGTAGGCACAAAATACCTGCTTTTACACACTAGCCAATAATCCTGAATATTTTCATTGTCTTGAAAGTAGGGCTTCCCTGGTGGCTCAGAGGTTAAAGCGTCTGCCTCCAATGTGGGAGACCCGGGTTCGATCCCTTGGTCGAGAAGATCCCCTGGAGAAGGAAATGGCAATCCATGCCAGTATTCTTGCCTGGAGAATCCCATGGACAGAGAAGCCTAGTAGGTTACAGTCCACGGGGTCGCAAAGAGTCGGACACGACTGAGCGACTTCACCTCACCTCAAAATTAGTAACAAAGGAGTTTAATAATCCATAATCAAAAAATAAAGTCTTTCTTAGTGGTGATAGGGTTTGCACTATGGGATGCAAAAGCTTCAGGAGGTGATGTGTAAGTGAGCAGGTTGACTTGGGAGATAGGTTAGGGGGAGATCTTTGTTTCTGGAAGGTTAGTGATGTCGTGCCTTACACTGGCCTCAGTATTCCCGAAAGGGTTGACTATGTGGGTGGGCTGTTTGTTTTAAGCTTTTGAAACAGAAGTTTACACAGTAGTAGAACAAACCACCAGCTTCAACAATTACCAATATTTTGTTAATCTTACTTCATCTGTCTTCCCCCCCTAGATGTACACACACACACACACACGCACGCACGCATGTGCGCAAGCACACACACACACACACACACACACACCCTGTTCCTCTTTCTCTCTTTTTTCCCCTGCCGCCCTCTTCTTTTTCCTTCTGAAAGAATTTAAAACACATCCCAGACATCATGTCATTTTGCCATTAAATACTTTAGTATGCATCTTTCACTGATAAGCATTTTTTAAACATAACCACCATTACGTTCTTACATGATTTCTTGATGAGATCAAGCAGAATATAGCAGTAATCAGTAGTGGCATGCTTATGCTGAAAATGAGCATTTTTATGCAAAGTATTAAATTTAGTCCAATTCAGCAAGTGTGTTAATGTCTTCTATGTACAAGGCACTGTATGCACAGCACACACAGATGAATCAAGTAGGGGGTCCCAGACCCAGTGAAGGGCCCTAACGAAGGTCCATGAAGCAAAGACATGTAACTGAAATTCAAGGCAGTGTTCAAGGAAAGTCCTTAGAGAGCAGGGAGCCTGGCAGGTGGTAGGGTCTCTGTGAGCGTTTGCTGAATAAGAAGTAGAGGTGGGATGGGCTGGTGAGTTCAAAGGAGGCCTTCCTGTTCACTAGGAGAGGCTGTCTCTGTTCAGAGTGAGGTCTGTGTACCTTGGACCATGAGGAACAGGCGCAATCTCTGCCAACAGTTTTTTAAAATTGTGAAAGAGCAATAAAGGAAGATTTCCACACGTGCACCAAAACAAAAAGGAAATAAGAACCCATGCACACCCCTACCAGTCTGATGCAGTGAAGTCCTGTCTTCTCTAGGAGTCTAAGTCTGAAAGATGATCTCCAAGGCTGGGGGATAGTTCAGATGACCTTCGTGTGTCCTTTAAACCACGGGGTCCCCAACTTCCAGGTCTCAGACCGGTATCCTGTTAGATCGCCAGTGGCATTGGGATAGAAATAAAGTGCATAATAAGTGTAATGTACTTGAGTCACTCCAAAACCACATCCGCGCTTTCACAGTCCATGGAAAAATTGTCTTCCCCGAAATTGGTCCCTGGTGCCAAAAAAGATTAGGGGCCACTGCTTTAAACCACTGTAACTTAGGCCTTGTAAGTTCGCAAAAATCCATGTGTCTGTTTGTTTTTTAATTAGGTTCCTCCTCTGGGACCTAAGATTTAGTTTTCACAGAGAACAAGGAGACCAGCCTGTCAACGAAGAGACTTTGCTCTTCTGCCAAGCTGGAATCCCTGCGACCAGATGCACACGTGCTGCAACCCCTGTGCCGTCCTTGCTCCACATTTGAATACACAGACTCAGGCGCTCTGTGGGGAGTGGAGGAGAGGAATCTGTTCAGCCATTTACTCAGCGCCTGACTCAGCAGGTGTCCCAGGCGCTCAGGCAGAGGCGAGAGCAGGAAGAAGGCGGAGGAGGCAATGAGGGAGTGGAGTCCAGAGTGGATACTGAGGGAAGTGGGCAGTGGGCCGGAAGGAGCGGTTAGACTCGCGTTCTGTGGGGCCTTGAATAGCAGCCTGGGGAGTGTGTTCTGAACTCGGTGTGTGTGTGTGTGTGCTCAGTTGTTTCACTTGTGTCTGACTGTGTGTGACCCCATGGACTGTAGCCCTCCAGGCTCCTTGTTCATGGGATTCTCCAGGCAAGGATACCAGAGTGGATTGCCATGCCCTTCTCCAGGGGATCTTCCCGACCCAGGGATCAAACCCGTCTTCTGCACTGGCAGAATTCTTTACTGCTAAGCTACCAGGGAAGCCCTAACTCAGTAGATGAGAGGAAAAGCCGTGGCAGCCTTCTTGCACAGATGCCCTAGTGCTGGTGTGAACTGGGAGGCATGCTGGAAGGTTATCACAATAGTCTTGAATGGAGGCAGAGAACCAGGATGGGAGTGGCGGTTGTGAGGTTTTCACTTCTATGCACAAATATCTATCCAGCACCTACTGTGTGTGAGCCCTGGACGTCGAGAAGTGGCAGAGACGCTGAGGTAGAATTGTGAGACTTAGGGACCATCTGCATGGAGAGTGGGAATGGGCACAGGGGAGTGAAGAAGGGGGTGTGGTTCCAGGAGCAGTGGTTGGAAAGGTGAGGGGAGGAGCAGGCTGTCTTTGGGGAAGGGGGTGTGTGTGTTTGTTCCCCTGCTTTGGCCCCAGCTCTTTCTTAGTTTCAGGTTCAAAAGATGGCATCAAGCTTTGTCCTCGGCATCTTGACTTGGTGTCTCCATTGGATCTCAGCAATGACATGTTTGCAACCCAATTCATCTCGCTCCCCACCCGCCTCTGCCAGTACACCCTCCCTCCTCCACCCCCAGGACTAAGCAACCAGTCTAAGCACTTTCACCTATATTTTAACTGTTAATCCTCATGATAACATCATGAGGTGTTACTGTTATTCTCCCCAGTTTTGCAGGTGAGCCACCAGAGAGGTTGAGTAATCTGCCCAGTGTCACACAGCCAGTCATGGCACAGTCAGGTTCAGACCCAGTCTGTCTTCCAGAGCCCTGGCTCCTCACCACTGCTCTTTATGGCTTCACGGTTTGTTGTTCAGGTTAATGTGGTGACCCATGGGAAGGGTCAGAGCGCAGCAGGTTGCTCCTGCTCCGAGAGGACTCTTAGTGATACAGTGTTTGCGGTTAGTCCTGCCAGGACTGAGGAGGGCAGTCTTGCTGCATGCACGACCTGTTCAAGTCTGTCCTTTCCACATTAAGTAAACTTGGTTGACCTTGTCCTCACCCCTGCTGCTGTGCCAAACTCTGACATGAAGGAAGGATCTGAAACCCTGGATGTGGGGTCATTTGGGAATGCCTTGCCTAATGCATGTGACATTTCAGTGTCAGCTCCAGAGTCAGCAGTTGCTGGAGAGGCAGTGTGTGTGTTAGCACTCTGCCCAGGGCCAGGAAACCCCCCAGCGATGCATCTTAAACACATTCACCTCTGAAACAAGGTGGCAGATGACATTCTAGCGTGTTTCTCTGTAACATCCATGTCACTGAGGACATTCTCTCATCGGCAGGCAGAGCAGCATTGATTGAACGTTATGTGGCACGGGGTCCAGCCTCACTTGCAACTAAATGCTTGTGAATATGACATTTGAGGGAATTAGGATTTTGAGTTCTTTCCATTTCCTGGCCACTGAATCACTCTTGGGGAAGTCATGATGTTATACATTTCGTTGGAAGTATAAATCACAAAAGAACAGTTCCTTGACCTCAGCAGTTTATAATTTGTATGGGTCATAAATAAAAGCAACATTAAATAAAACTAAACTGTCTGATGGAGGTGATGTGAATATCGTATTGGCAAATAGAAAATTCTCTGTAGGTAGAATTATTCGTCTCCTAACAAGCAAAGTGCTACAGGAGAAAAATGGAGCCTTTTTAAAAGGCTTCACACCAAGTGACTACTGCATAGAAGGCTGTGTATTTGGAGCTTGGGGACAAGACCTTCAAGCAGGGAGTGACTCGCTGTTTATGGGAGCACAGAGAAAGGATGTCACACTCTGGGGACCCAGGAAGGGGGCACAGAGGAGATGAAAGAATGAGAGTGCATTTGTAGGGAAGTCAAGAGGAGAGGCCTTGGCAGACAGGTCACCAGAGGTGTGAGACTGTGGCGAACAGAGGACTTCAGATGACTAGGTGTGACACCCGGAGAGGGTGGTGCTGGAGGGAAGGAAGTGTGAAGGCGCCCCGGTAGGAGTTTCTGGGAGGCTGTGAAATGTTGAGTTGCAAAAATGGATTAGATGCAGGAGGGCTTTTTATACAAGTGAAAATTAACTGGATTGTGACAGTGGTGGTGGGGACATGAGAACACTCCCCTCCCTCCCTCCCTCATCAGAACCTGCCTGTCAAGAAGCAGAGTGGTCATCANCTGCATGGAGAGTGGGAATGGGCACAGGGGAGTGAAGAAGGGGGTGTGGTTCCAGGAGCAGTGGTTGGAAAGGTGAGGGGAGGAGCAGGCTGTCTTTGGGGAAGGGGGTGTGTGTGTTTGTTCCCCTGCTTTGGCCCCAGCTCTTTCTTAGTTTCAGGTTCAAAAGATGGCATCAAGCTTTGTCCTCGGCATCTTGACTTGGTGTCTCCATTGGATCTCAGCAATGACATGTTTGCAACCCAATTCATCTCGCTCCCCACCCGCCTCTGCCAGTACACCCTCCCTCCTCCACCCCCAGGACTAAGCAACCAGTCTAAGCACTTTCACCTATATTTTAACTGTTAATCCTCATGATAACATCATGAGGTGTTACTGTTATTCTCCCCAGTTTTGCAGGTGAGCCACCAGAGAGGTTGAGTAATCTGCCCAGTGTCACACAGCCAGTCATGGCACAGTCAGGTTCAGACCCAGTCTGTCTTCCAGAGCCCTGGCTCCTCACCACTGCTCTTTATGGCTTCACGGTTTGTTGTTCAGGTTAATGTGGTGACCCATGGGAAGGGTCAGAGCGCAGCAGGTTGCTCCTGCTCCGAGAGGACTCTTAGTGATACAGTGTTTGCGGTTAGTCCTGCCAGGACTGAGGAGGGCAGTCTTGCTGCATGCACGACCTGTTCAAGTCTGTCCTTTCCACATTAAGTAAACTTGGTTGACCTTGTCCTCACCCCTGCTGCTGTGCCAAACTCTGACATGAAGGAAGGATCTGAAACCCTGGATGTGGGGTCATTTGGGAATGCCTTGCCTAATGCATGTGACATTTCAGTGTCAGCTCCAGAGTCAGCAGTTGCTGGAGAGGCAGTGTGTGTGTTAGCACTCTGCCCAGGGCCAGGAAACCCCCCAGCGATGCATCTTAAACACATTCACCTCTGAAACAAGGTGGCAGATGACATTCTAGCGTGTTTCTCTGTAACATCCATGTCACTGAGGACATTCTCTCATCGGCAGGCAGAGCAGCATTGATTGAACGTTATGTGGCACGGGGTCCAGCCTCACTTGCAACTAAATGCTTGTGAATATGACATTTGAGGGAATTAGGATTTTGAGTTCTTTCCATTTCCTGGCCACTGAATCACTCTTGGGGAAGTCATGATGTTATACATTTCGTTGGAAGTATAAATCACAAAAGAACAGTTCCTTGACCTCAGCAGTTTATAATTTGTATGGGTCATAAATAAAAGCAACATTAAATAAAACTAAACTGTCTGATGGAGGTGATGTGAATATCGTATTGGCAAATAGAAAATTCTCTGTAGGTAGAATTATTCGTCTCCTAACAAGCAAAGTGCTACAGGAGAAAAATGGAGCCTTTTTAAAAGGCTTCACACCAAGTGACTACTGCATAGAAGGCTGTGTATTTGGAGCTTGGGGACAAGACCTTCAAGCAGGGAGTGACTCGCTGTTTATGGGAGCACAGAGAAAGGATGTCACACTCTGGGGACCCAGGAAGGGGGCACAGAGGAGATGAAAGAATGAGAGTGCATTTGTAGGGAAGTCAAGAGGAGAGGCCTTGGCAGACAGGTCACCAGAGGTGTGAGACTGTGGCGAACAGAGGACTTCAGATGACTAGGTGTGACACCCGGAGAGGGTGGTGCTGGAGGGAAGGAAGTGTGAAGGCGCCCCGGTAGGAGTTTCTGGGAGGCTGTGAAATGTTGAGTTGCAAAAATGGATTAGATGCAGGAGGGCTTTTTATACAAGTGAAAATTAACTGGATTGTGACAGTGGTGGTGGGGACATGAGAACACTCCCCTCCCTCCCTCCCTCATCAGAACCTGCCTGTCAAGAAGCAGAGTGGTCATCATGAGCAGGCTGTCCTAGAGCCAGGAGCACAGTGAGCTAGCTTCAAGGTTGGCAGAATTGAATGGGAGAGTTACATGTGTCAGTGGGGGAAAAAAAATGCTATTTGGGGAGTTTAAGTATGACTATACATGGGGACTACCCTGGTGGCTTAGAGGGTAAAGAATCTGCCTGCAATGCAGGAGACCTGGGTTCAGTCTCTTGGGTCGGGAAGATCCCCTGCAGAAGTGAATGGCAACCCACTCCAGTATTCTTGCCTAGAGAATCCCATGAACAGAGGAGCCTGGCCAGCTACAGTCCATGGGGCTGCAAAGAGGTGGACATGACTGAGCAACCAACATACATGGGGCAATGAGGACCTTACCTTTGGGCCAAAGCCAAGGATGGCAGGAACTGGAGCCATGGGGGGTTGACTGGCCTCAAGAACAAAATTCTGAGATTCTGAGATTTTCCAGTGGGGGCTTTGGAAGTCTCTGGGCACTGCCTGGCATGCTAGAGGACATGTTGGTCGAGCATGGATACCAGTTAAGAGATTCTCAAAAGACTAACCTCCAGGGGAAACTAACAGCCGACCCCAACCCTCTGGGAAGATAAAGACTCTGATTGGAGATATTTAGCTTCTGGCCTTGGGAGTTTTTCTTGAGGGTCATAGTGGGGCCAGTGCTTGTCAAGTTTTGTGATAGCAAAACTTGTGATATCAAGTTTTGTGACAACCTCAGAGGATCCTTCCTGTGCATTGTAAAGACTTCTGTTTCTTTCACTGTAGTTGGTAGGATGGGCATTTAATCGTCAGGACAAGAATAGTGCTTGTCTTGTTCCTTTTGTTAATTCTTGGGAAATTGCTGTGTCTGATTTTATTGATTTTTTTTTTTTTTAATCCTGGCCCCCTCTTGTTCAGAACCAGACTATCAGGTGTACCTGAATGCTTCTAAGGTCCCTGAGTTCTCCGACGACCTCACCGAGCTGGAATGCCGGATAGTGGATGTGAAGACCCCAGAGGCGAGTGTCCGTTTCACAGTGTCCTGGTACTACAGGGCGAACCGGCGCAGCGACGACGTGACCACCAGCGAGCTCCTGGCCGTCATGAATGGGGACTGGACACTCAAGTATGGAGAGCGGAGCAAGCAGCGGGCCCGGGAGGGAGACTTCATTTTTTCTAAGGAGCACCCGGACACGTTCAATTTCCGGATCCAAAGGACTACAGAGGAAGACAGGGGCAATTATTACTGTGTTGTGTCTGCCTGGACCAAACAGCGTAACAATAGCTGGGTGAAGAGCAAGGACGTCTTCTCCAAGCCCATCAACATATTTTGGGCATTGGAAGGTAGGCGCTTTCGTCTCATTATGAACATTTTTGGCTTGTTTTGGCTTCGGTCATCCCGCTCTGCATTTCAGATTCACAGTCACCCTTCAGGTCTCTCTTTACACGAGGAATCTAAGAAACGCAGTCAAGAGACTGTTCCTTTTATCCTCAGCATGAATCCCTTTATAATGCTGACAGTGAGAGGGATAAGTCCTAATGAGAGGGCTGGGGCTTGGTTGGAGATAGAAGATCATCTCGTGGGAGCTCACAGGTGCCCAGAGAAGCCATCGACACTCTTGCTCCATTGGCTGGTCTCAAGCCAAACTTCACACAGTCCTTTGGGGGTGTTTCAGTGTCCGTGAGTTCCCGCTGGATGCAGGCACATTCGAGATAATCCCAGAGTGAGTGGGCAGCCCCAGGCCATGGCACCTGCCCCTGAGCGGCCAGTCACCCATTCAGAGAGACCGTTCCTGGGGAGAGCTGACAAGAACTTCAGGGAACCAGTTTCTTTGATGCAGCCTCCTCCTGAATGCTCAGAGCCCTGTGTGCCTTGGGACATCAGACTGGTCAAGGCTTTTATCCTCCGTCTAGTCTGTCATTGCAGGAAGGCCAGGCCTCCTGGGTCGTCCTTCTTCATATGCTTTTGTGGCCTCATTGTCACACCTCTGAAATCCCCAAACCCCACACTGGGCCCTCTAGTACTTGGCAAAATCTCCTGCTTCCTGACCTCATCTCTGAATATTCCTTTCTCCTCCTCCCAGTAAACACGCCCCACCTAGCTCTCCCCAAGGACACCATTTTCCCTGGAGTCTTCCTGAGTGGTGTTTTCTTCTGTCTCTGTAACCCAGTCTAGATGGGGCAGGTCCCTCGTCCCTCACTGCAGCCTCCAGGCCCTTTTCCCTCCTCCCTAAAAACATCCAGCTTCAAGTCTCCAGTCATCAGATGGTTCCACCTCTTCTCATTGCCGTTACTCCTGGGTCCTCCCCAGGCATTCTGTGGAGATGCTCACTCTTGTTTCACAGCTCCTCTGTCCTGCTGTCTTCATGATCCTTATAGACACTGGGTCATATTTGGCTGCACGTTGGAGTCACTCAAGGAGCTTTGAAAAAGTACTGAAGCTGAAGTCGCACAAGAGGTTCTGTCTTAACTGGCCTGAGGTTACTTGCAATCCGGGCATTGAAATTTTCAGATGCACCCAAGACGGTTCTCAGGTGCATCTGAGGTTGAGAAGCCTTTCGTTCTCAGTCTCATGTCCCCTTCTCTAATCATCATGACCTTTTTCCTGTTTGGGTTATTCACTCCCAAGCTTACACACTATGCTAGAAATCACACTATGTTAGAAATCTCACTTCTGATAACTGAGAGCCCTCCATACTCTCAATTCCACGCAGCCTATCCTCTCAACACACCTATCTTTCTAGATCACTCCCATCGTTTCCCATTGGCCTATTAACATGCTGTTAGATCTCTTGTTGTGGTCTTTTTAAATTAAAGCTAAGCTAATATTGATCAAAAAAGATCTTCACGACCCAAATAATCACGATGGTGTGATCACTCACCTAGAGCCAGACATTCTATAATTCGAGGTCAAGTGGGCCTTAGGAAGCATCACTACAAACAAAGCTAGTGGAGATGATGGAATTCCAATGGAACTATTTCAAATCCTGAAAGATGATGCTGTGACAGTGCTGCACTCAATATGCCAGCAAATTTGGAAAACTCATCAGTGGCCACAGGACTGGAAAAGGTCAGGTTTCATTCCAATCCCAAAGAAAGGCAATGCCAAAGAATGTTCAAACTACCATACAGTTGCACTCATCTCAAACACACTGGTAAAGTAATGCTCAAAATTCTCCAAGCCAGGCTTTAATAGTACTTGAACTGTGAACTTCCAGATGTTCAAGCTGGATTTAGAAAAGGCAGAGGAGCCAGAAATCAAATTGCCAGCATCCACTGGATCGTCGAAAAAGCAAGAGAGTTCCAGAAAAACATCTATCTTTGCTTTATTGACTATGCCAAAGCCTTTGACTGTGTGGATCACAACAAACTGTAGAAAATTCTTAAGGAGATGGGAATACCAGACCACCTGACCTGCCTCTTGAGAAATCTGTATGCAGGTCAGGAAGCAACAGTTAGAACTGGACATGGAACAACAGACTGCTTCCAAATTGGGAAAGGAAAGGCTGTATATTGTCACCCTGCGTATTTAACTTATATGCAAAGTACATCATGAGAAACACTGGGCTGGATGAAGCACAGGCTGGAATCAAGATTTCCGGGAGAAATATCAATAACCTCAGATATGCAGATGACACCCCCTTATGACAGAAAGTGGAGAGGAACTTAAAAGCCTCTTGATCAAAGTGAAAGAGGAGAGTGAAAAACTTGACTTAAAGCTCCACATTCAGAAAACTTTAAGATCATGGCATCCGGTCCCATCACTTCATGGGAAATAGGTGGGGAAACAGTGGAAACAGTGACAGACTTTAATTTGCAGGGGGTGGGGGTGGGGGCTCCAAAATCACTGCAAATGGTGATTGCAGCCATGAAATTAAAAGACGCTTGCTCCTTGGAAGAAAAGTTATGACCAACCTAGATAGCATATTAAAAAGCAGAGACATTACTTTGCCAACAAAGGTCCATCTAGTAAAAGCTATGGTTTTTCCAGTAATCATGTATGGATGTGAGAGTTAGACTATAAAGAAAGCTGAGCACCAAAGAATTTATGTTTTTGATTTGTGGTGTTGGAGAAGACTCTTGAGAATTCCTTGGACTGCAAGGAGATCCAACCAGTCCATCCTAAAGGAAATCAGTCCTGGGTGTTCATTGGAAGGATTGATGCTAAAGCTGAAACTCCAGTACTTTGGCCATCTGATGCAAATAACTGACTCATTTGAAAAGACTCTGATGCTAGGAAAGACTGAGGGCAGGAGGAGAAGGGGACGACAGAGGATGAGATGGTTGGATGGCATCACCCACTCAATGGACATGAATTTGAGTAAACTCCCAGAGTTGGTGATGGACAGGAAGGCTGGCATGCTGTAGTCCATGGAGTCACAAAGAGTCAGCTATGACTGAGTAACTGAACTGAACTGAATCTTGATCTTGCTTCCCCCACCTCCATCTTTCTATTCTCCACACCCCTTGCCTACCCCTTTCTGTTTCTTTCCTTTGATTTGTCTGTCTTCAGTGTCTCCACTTTCCCTCCTCCTGGTCTCTAATCTCCTCTCATCTGGCTTTTGATCCAGATGACTAGTGAGTGACATATTGCAAAATCTAATGGTTAGTCATCTTACTTGACTTAGCAGGATTTACCACGATGATCATTCCCTCTTCTTGGAAATACTTTGGTTTCTCCTTGGTTTGTGGGACACCATCCTCTCTGGGCTTTTCTCCAACCTTGACCTCTTCTCAGCTTCCTTTGCTGATTTCTGTTTACTTTTCTGACCCTCAAACATTAGATGCCTGAGGACGCAGTCCTTGAACTCTTTTCCTGTTTAACCTCTAGTTATCTCTTCTAGTCTCACAAATTGAAGCTTCAAGAAAGAATGTGAATGGCTCAGTGGAACCTCAGGAATCAGTAATTCTGTAGAGACCCTTGTAACATACATGTTGTCCTAATAGTTTGGTGGAACAACTATTCCTCAAAAAACCCCAACATAAAAATTTTGTTTTGTAACTGGGTGGGTTCCAGAATTATATCATTAAAGGGTAAGAGGGTTGTATTTAACTCATTTATCCATCCACTCAGCAAACATTTAGGTATCTTCCAAGTGCCTGGCATTGAGCTATTAATATTATAATATAGACAAATTCTAATGTATATATGCTTAGAGATTAATTTTTTTTTGACAGACAGGAAGTAACACACTTAAACCTTTAAGATAGTAGCCTTGGATGCTGGTTCAGAATTAAAATTAATTANCAGAAAGTGGAGAGGAACTTAAAAGCCTCTTGATCAAAGTGAAAGAGGAGAGTGAAAAACTTGACTTAAAGCTCCACATTCAGAAAACTTTAAGATCATGGCATCCGGTCCCATCACTTCATGGGAAATAGGTGGGGAAACAGTGGAAACAGTGACAGACTTTAATTTGCGGGGGGTGGGGGTGGGGGCTCCAAAATCACTGCAAATGGTGATTGCAGCCATGAAATTAAAAGACGCTTGCTCCTTGGAAGAAAAGTTATGACCAACCTAGATAGCATATTAAAAAGCAGAGACATTACTTTGCCAACAAAGGTCCATCTAGTAAAAGCTATGGTTTTTCCAGTAATCATGTATGGATGTGAGAGTTAGACTATAAAGAAAGCTGAGCACCAAAGAATTTATGTTTTTGATTTGTGGTGTTGGAGAAGACTCTTGAGAATTCCTTGGACTGCAAGGAGATCCAACCAGTCCATCCTAAAGGAAATCAGTCCTGGGTGTTCATTGGAAGGATTGATGCTAAAGCTGAAACTCCAGTACTTTGGCCACCTGATGCAAATAACTGACTCATTTGAAAAGACTCTGATGCTAGGAAAGACTGAGGGCAGGAGGAGAAGGGGACGACAGAGGATGAGATGGTTGGATGGCATCACCCACTCAATGGACATGAATTTGAGTAAACTCCCAGAGTTGGTGATGGACAGGAAGGCTGGCATGCTGTAGTCCATGGGGTCACAAAGAGTCAGCTATGACTGAGTAACTGAACTGAACTGAATCTTGATCTTGCTTCCCCCACCTCCATCTTTCTATTCTCCACACCCCTTGCCTACCCCTTTCTGTTTCTTTCCTTTGATTTGTCTGTCTTCAGTGTCTCCACTTTCCCTCCTCCTGGTCTCTAATCTCCTCTCATCTGGCTTTTGATCCAGATGACTAGTGAGTGACATATTGCAAAATCTAATGGTTAGTCATCTTACTTGACTTAGCAGGATTTACCACGATGATCATTCCCTCTTCTTGGAAATACTTTGGTTTCTCCTTGGTTTGTGGGACACCATCCTCTCTGGGCTTTTCTCCAACCTTGACCTCTTCTCAGCTTCCTTTGCTGATTTCTGTTTACTTTTCTGACCCTCAAACATTAGATGCCTGAGGACGCAGTCCTTGAACTCTTTTCCTGTTTAACCTCTAGTTATCTCTTCTAGTCTCACAAATTGAAGCTTCAAGAAAGAATGTGAATGGCTCAGTGGAACCTCAGGAATCAGTAATTCTGTAGAGACCCTTGTAACATACATGTTGTCCTAATAGTTTGGTGGAACAACTATTCCTCAAAAAACCCCAACATAAAAATTTTGTTTTGTAACTGGGTGGGTTCCAGAATTATATCATTAAAGGGTAAGAGGGTTGTATTTAACTCATTTATCCATCCACTCAGCAAACATTTAGGTATCTTCCAAGTGCCTGGCATTGAGCTATTAATATTATAATATAGACAAATTCTAATGTATATATGCTTAGAGATTAATTTTTTTTTGACAGACAGGAAGTAACACACTTAAACCTTTAAGATAGTAGCCTTGGATGCTGGTTCAGAATTAAAATTAATTAAATTTTAATTGCATCTCTGGAAATGACTATGCATTTTGCAGTCAGGTCTTCATACACAGATCTACACGTGTATGTTGCAGTCATGTTAGTAATGACCTGTTCTATGATGTTACCATCGTATGGTGAAACAGCGGTAGAACCCATTTCTCACTTGCTCTGCTACTATCCTTGAACCCAGGGGAGCCCCAGTGGGGAGAGGCAGGTGGAACTGCCTAGAGGTGCATCTTTCTCACTTTACTAGAAGCAAGTTCTCGCTCACATCCGTGGTGCCACCAGTAGCTTCCCAAATTCTCACTCTGGCTGAGACTTCTCAAGGACTTGAAAATCCTTAAAAGCAAATTCTCACCCATCGGTCCTCTGTTCCCTCACACCTATTAAATCGAAGCAGACTGCTCTGCCTCCTGCAGTGTGGTGGTGTTCAGTCTGCTTCCTGGCACACACTACTTTCTTTCTGAGTTTCCAGATTTTCCTAAATGCTATTGTGCAGCAATTTGCAAATAAATTTCTATTTCCTTGACATTGTGCTTTCAGATGCATATCCATTTAGCTAATCCTGTTAGAAATCACATCTTTCTGGTACTTCATTGCAGATTCCGTGCTTGTGGTGAAGGCAAGGCAGCCCAAGCCTTTCTTCGCTGCCGGAAATACATTTGAGATGACTTGCAAAGTGTCTTCCAAAAATATTAAGTCGCCACGCTACTCTGTTCTCATCACGGCTGAGAAACCTGTTGGGGACCTCTCCAGTCCCAATGAAACCAAGTACATCATCTCCCTGGACCAGGATTCCGTGGTGAAGCTGGAGAACTGGACAGATGCATCGCGGGTGGATGGTGTTGTGTTAGAGAAAGTGCAGGAAGATGAATTTCGCTATCGAATGTACCAGACTCAGGTCTCAGATGCAGGCCTGTACCGCTGTGTGGTGACAGCCTGGTCTCCTGTCAGGGGCAGCCTATGGCGAGAAGCAGCAACCAGTCTCTCCAATCCTATTGAGATAGACTTCCAAACCTCAGGTGAGCAGGGAAACTTGGTAAGTCATAGATCGACTGGAAGAGACCCTAGGGTTTTGATCCAGTGTCTTCATTTTTTTAAAACAGCTTCATTGAGACGTAATTCACATGCCATGCAGTTTACCCATCTAAATATATAATATGTATTTAAATATACTATGTGTGTGCTCAGTTGTGTCTGACTCCTAGTGACCCCATGGACTATAGCCCACCTGGCTCCTCTGTGCATGGGATTTCCCAGGCAAGAATACTAGAGTAGGATGCCATTTCCTTCCCCAAGTCATCCTCCCAACCCGGGGATTGAACCCGAGTCTCTTACATGTAAAGAATCTGGAGGATTCTTTACCACTGAGCCAACAGCGAATATACTATACCATAGTATATTTAGTATTTAAATACTATACTAGGTAGTGTTGGGTTGGCCAAAAAGTCCATTCAAGTTTTTCCATAAGATGTTACAGAAAAAACCCAATCAAGCTTTTTTGGCCAACCCAATATTTATAATACACTATAAATATAAATGTATAGTATATTCACAGAGCTGTGTAACCATCACCACTATCAGTTATAGAACATTTTCATTACAATCAATAGAAACCTGCACCCTTAGCTGACACCCTTCAGTCCTCCCCCTCAACACCACCCACTCTGCTCCCCAGCCTCCTGTCCCCTGGCAACCACATACTTCCTTTCTGTCTCTATGAACTTGCCTATTCTGGACATTTCACATAAATGGAATGCAATATATAGTCTTGTGTCTGGCTTTTTTCACGTAGCATGCTTTCAAGAGTCATCCACATTGTAATATATATCAGCACTTCATTCTGTTTTCTTTTAAATTATTCTTTTTGTTGTTGTTGTTCTATGTCTATATTTTTTTTTGGTTGTGCCTTGCAGCTTGTTGGATCTTAGCTCCCTAACCAGGAATTGAACCTGTGCCCTCAGCAGTGAAAGCAAGAATCCTAACCATTGGACTGCTAGGGAATGTTGTATATATTTATTAATGTTAGAGAATTGCAGCCTTTTATTTAGTACCTAGAGANAAAAAAAAATCAGTAACAAGAACTCCAAGTGGGGTATTACTCAACTACTTTTAGAAAACTGTGACTGTTTTGCTTGTTTTTCCCTCTCCTGGGAAATATGCTGTTTTCCTCCTTCTCATCAATGGCAGCATTTCAGTAAACAAAATCTGTCTTACATTCTCCCTGAAAAGCCTATTAGATTCCCCCATGAAGCAAGATCCTAGGAGAGAAAAAGCTGATTGACAGTATATTGAAATGTAAATGCTGTCTGGATTAAAATGAAGTTCAGTGAGGCACTTCTGGATTTTTTTTTTCTTTTTAATTCTAATGAATATGAAAAGATAGATCATCTTTGGCTTTAAACTCAAAGTCACACCCCAGAATTTAAGAAACAGGAGTAAGACTCAAAATCAGAAAAAGATTTTGGACAGGATTAAATTATATCAAAGTTTTATGTGCTGTTATAAAAGTGTTACATTTAACTTGATTTAAATGTTGTGACAAATCTAAGTTATTTGTCATGAGAATAAACAGACTTTGATGCTATTAGTAAAATCTTTTAATCAATGAAGTCTCTTCCACCACTGACCACATTTGAGGAGAATAGTATAAATGTGTAAGTGCCCTGGTGGCACAGTGGTAAAGAATCCACCTGAGAATGCAGAAGACCTGGGTTTGATCCCTGAGTCAGGAAGATTCCCTGGAGAAGGAAATGGCAACCCACTCCAGTATTCTTGCCTGAAAAATTCTATGGACAGAGGAGCCTGGTGGGCTACAGTCCATGGGTCACAAAGAGTCAGACACGACTGAGCACACACAGAGACATAATTAATACTAAAAAAAATAAATAAATAACTAAATAGATTCATGGAAGTGTAAAGGGATGTGGCACCAAGGCACTGATTCATCTGAAATCACTCTTGCGCTCATCCCTTCCTTCCCATTCTCATTGCCACTGTCATAAATGTAGGCATCAATTATGTCATATAGCACCAGCACAGCAGTATCTAAATGTTTTGATTATCAACTTCATCAGATTCCAGTGTACTCTGCAGAGTGGTGTCCAATCTTCATAACCACACTTTTGGTTACATCATTGCTCTTCAACTGTTTCTCACATCCTAATGAAAACGAGACATATTCCTTAGTTAAGATTCAAGGACCTCCAAGATTTGGTATCAGCCACCTGCAGAGCCAAATTTTCTACCCTCCCCACCCCAGAACCACCACAAACCTCGTGTCTGCTATACTTGTGGCTGACACAGTTCAGTCCTTCCATCTCCCATCTTCTACCCACCAATATCTCATCTGAAATCAAATGGTGATTTGATTTCCTCATGAGATTAAACTTCATCATGAGATGAAATCAAATGGTCTCCACAAAACTCTACATCAAGCGAGCCTGCCACAAGAAATCTCTCCCTCTTCAGGAGTTTATTCTTTGTATTTTTTTCAAATCAATTACCAGCACCCTTCTATTTTTTCAAATCAATTACCAGCACCCTTCTACACAAAATCATAATGTCTCTTGTATACCTACATTATTTTCCAGATTGATATCTCCCTCAGATATCAAGAAACTTCAAATCTAGGGAGAATATACCTTATACACATGTAGACATCCATGCCTTTATTAAATGATTAATAAAAATATCTTTCCTTCCTTTGAATGTAGTAGTAAAAGGAGAGAAATAAAGCAAAAGCATCCATCTCATTCAAACAATGCCAAGAAAAACCACTGGATTAAAGATTATTAGTAGATTTATACCACAATGAAATATCAATACATAATTTTTATCCATTCCTCTGAAACACACAAAGATTGCATGGTAGTCATTTGACTTCTCTGACAGTCTTGACTTCCACTGTGTTAACCTATATAATTAGTAAGAGCTAGCTGACTACCTCCAAGTCACATCAAGAACTTGTCAATTTCATCTAAACCATTTAGACAACTACTAAGCATGTTTGCCCAATCTTCATATTTAGCACTTAAACTCTCACTCCTTCAAAATTTAATTTTTCCTTAAGTTCTTTTATTACACCTAGGGTTCCAAGTGCATTAATGAACTCTTACAAAGACTATTTATTCATCATTCCCTATGCTAAAAACATTTTTTTTAAGTGCTCCAGGAAAAAAATTTAAAACCGGCAGAAAGTATCTTTGAGAAGTAGCTACAGGAGTCAACTGTGCATAAACTGAATTCTGCTTTATGTGTCTGTCAAGGACATGGTCTGTTCACCCAATATCCAGCTAAATACTTTTAAGAAACAAAGTCTATATGAATGTTGAATTATCACCTCCTTAATCAATTAAATCAACCATCAGGTTTACTGAGCACCAAAACAGAGATCCAGTACTACTGAGGGGTTGCTGTGCTGTGCTGTGCTTAGTCGCTCAGTCGTGTCCAACTCTTGGCAACTCCATGGACTGTAGCCTACCAGGATGTTCTGCCCATGGGGATTCTCCAAGCAAGAATACTGGAGTGGGTTGTCATGCCCTTCTCCAGGAGATCTTCCCAATCCAGGGATCGAATTCAGGTCTCCCTCACTGCAGGTGGATTCTGTAGGGTCTGAGCCACCAGGGAAGCCCCACTGAAGGGGATACCAGAAATAAATGATCTTCTCCAAAGAAATCCAAATGCAATTGAAGTGACAGGTTTGCCACAATCGCAAGCAATGTAAAATAAAGTATACTTTGGCATACATCAGTATTCAGCTTTTAAGAGCTAAAATTCTTTCAGGAAAAGAAGAAATCAGACTGGTCTAAGGACTCATGGAAGAATGGAACAGGAAATGGGTCTGTACGATGAAGAAATCCCAGATGGGTGGGAGGGGAAATCATGACCAAAGGCAAAAAGATAAGAATGAGCATGACATGTTTCTAAGAAAATGAGCAAATAAATAAACAGATGGTGACAAGTCTGAAGTAGTGGGAAATGAGACTGGATAGGTAAACCAGCTTACAAAGAAGATGTTTAATCTTGTGCAACAAAGGCAAATGCCTCCAATGGGGATTGAAGTGTTAAAAGAAAAAAAGATTCACCTTGTTTTAGCACAGTGGAGGAACCAGATACTAAAGGCCAGCCATTGACAGTGATCTAACCATGAGTGAGGGAAGGCTGAAATTGCTCATATGCAAGAACAGGGAACAAGAAGCAGCAGCAAAGATTATTTTTAAAATAGGATTCAACAGAAATCAGGACTACATGAATAGGATAAATAAATATAAAGGACGAGTAGTCATAGATGACATGAAGCTTGATGACACTCACAGAAGCAAGGACCAGGTAGTATGAGGAGGCGTTCAGGCCCATTAATTTGAGACAGTGTGATGACTTCCAAGCATATGTATTTATGGGCAATATGCAACAAGCACTTAGTTTGAACAGAAAGGATTAGAGACAAGAGAACCATGACAAAAAGATAGTTGAGAATTAAATGCAATCACCACGAAAAAGGTAGATTTGAGTTGAAGACTGAGCCTTGGGGAATACCAGCATTTAGGAATTCCAAAAAAGGAATGCCAAAGGAATAGTTTAGAGGTAAGAAAGGAATTGAGACAGATAAACATTACTGAAAACCAGAGTCTCGACTATTTCACAAAGCAGTAAGCAGTGCAGCAGAGGCCACGCCACTGAGGTGAACCATGAGACCAAAGGGAATCTTACAGCAGGTTCTGGAAACGGGACTATAACAAGCCCCAATCCAAGAAATAACGTAAGGCATTGTCTAGGAGAAGCTGAAGAGTTGTGTGCACCACTAGTTTAGCAATAAAGGTAGGCAGAAAAGTGACTGATGCAAGTTTTCAGCTTGATGTGAGAAAGAAGCTGGTTTTTTAATAAGCATTTTGGATGTCTAAAGTATTATATAGAAAGATGTACAGATATTTACAGAAAGCAAAGAACACAGCCAATAAAAATCTAATTTGCCTTATTATGTGTTATGTCTATCAATTTATCATTTTAAATCATGCTGAAACTTGTTTCCAGAAATAAAAATACATTTGTGAAAATAAACAATTATTGTTTCAAAAGGCTGAATTAAATTATAGCTTTTTTAAATATCCTAGATTCCAGAAATCCATGTGTTTTCATTTAAATATGTCATAATACCACTAACTCCGTCAACTTAATGAAAACTTATCCTGAAAAAATTTCACACGAAATTACTACGAAAAATGGAAACTAACAAATTGGTAACAATAAAAATGTATTTACAGGTATTATCTTGTAAAATCAGACACCACACTTAAACACAAAAACACTTAAAGCCATAATAATTCAATACAGTAAATAAGCCATTAATTTTAAGATTCATCATCAACAATCAACTTATTAAGATTATATTCCCATACTGACAAAAGTATGGTTAAGACATAAAATCTCCAGGTATTGATTTACACTGTAGTTAAGGAAACTTGAAAGACATTGTAAAGGTAATGGAATGGGTTCTCTATTGAAAGTAAGAAAGCAATTTAAAAATAAAGCACGTTGACTACACAGTTTTTGTACATCATGCAAATGGTAAGAAATAGTAGACTTTTTCTTAATTAAGGCAATGATAAATTCAACTGTGCATCAGCACTGAATTTAATGCAAATACTGTTTAAATAATTATAAACACAACAGAAATTATGAATTATTTAATAATTACAAAAAGCTTAGAGAAGTTTAGAAAAGTGGGTAATGGTGAAAAACAATCATAACCAATAAAATATAGTTATTGTAAGCTACTCTCTCACTTTAAGATCTTAAGTTAACAGTTCATGAAGTATGTGTGTGTGCATGCTTAGTCTCAGCTGTGTCTGACATTTTCCAACCGTATGAACTACAGCTCACCAGGCTTCTCTGTCCATCGGATTCTCAGGCAAGAATACTGGAGTGGGTTGCCATTTCCTCCTCCAGGGAATCTTCTCACTCCAGGAATCAAACCCTCATCTCCTGCATCTCTTGTACTGACAGGTGGATTCTTTACCACTGAGCCAGCTGGGAAGTCTTTGTTCATGAAGTATAGGGTAGGACACAGGAAAATTAAAGACTAGAGAGTGAGATTTAGAAAATAAGGATCTCTTGGTGCTACTAACTTGTTAAACAAAATCCTCAGAGAAACCTGGTATGTTCAAAAGCAAAAGGAAAATGAAAAAGTTTGTTTCAACTTAACTCTCTCTGACTTAACTTCACAACTGCACCTGTCAATCTGTGAAACAGAAATCCTTCTACTTGTTGTTGCTATTCCATCACTAAGTCATGTCTGACTCAGCGACCCCATGGGCTGCAGCATGCCAGCCCTCCCCATCCCTCATTATCTATTGGAGTTTGGCCAAGTTCGCATCCACTGAATCAGTGATGCTATCCAACCTTCTCAACCTCTGTCAACCTTCTAATTAACATGTAGCCAATAAGCTTCCAACATACTAGGTAAAATGTTAGATATAACTCAACTAAATCTAGACTCGTATATCAGCTATATATAGTTAACCATTGTGGAAACCACTTGAAAAGTATAAACATAAATATTTAAAGTGGAGGCATGAAGTTTCACAGAAAATCAAATGAATAGACTCAAAAACACATACGGTGGAAGTAGCTGATACTAGTTTCTACACGCCTGAGGGGTTTTGCAGCTCAGCTTCAGGCCAGAAGTAATCAACAGTACGGTTTTTTCATTGCTGCATTTCTTGTGCCTTTGTTTCCTTGCTCCTGAAGTTTCAGTTTTCATTTCTAGAAATACAGTATCATCAGAACTTTTCACTAAATCACTACACTGCAAAATTCTTTAAATGGATACCATGTTTCCTTTCAGTCTTACTCACCCTACATATGGAATATCAAATAAATCCAAAATTCTGTTGATACACTATTTTCCTATTATCATGTAGAATAAATATTTCTAAGATGAAAATGTTAACTTTATAGATGAAATGCACAGATGCAAGCTATTAGACTTAGAAAGAAGCAGCTAGCAGAAAAAGTTTAAAGTAGTGCAAGACTGGTGAAGGAATGAGAGAAATGACATATAATTTGATTCTAAGAAAAAAAAAGTCATATATAAATGCATGGCTAAGATATCAAATTTCATCCTCATCAGTCAGCAGTTCTCTCCCAATTACCCCTCTCACCCACTTCTTTGTTCTTGCATGACACAGGAAAATAACCTGTTTGTGCTTATAGAGGGAACATCAACTCATTTGTTCTAAACCCAATATCAAAACTAAGTTATATGAATCTCACACATAAACAAAAAGGTAAAACCTCAAGAATTACAGATAAAAAATTCATTAGGATGATTTTAAAGAATCTTTTATTGTAAAAATCAAGAAAATACATACAGAAAAGCCAGACTTTGTCCCACCAAGAAAATCAACAGAACTGATAAGATGAACATTCATATGGCTTTAAAAGTCCTAGAAAGTTTGTTTTCCAACTTTGCTACTTCCCATTCCATTTTGTTCTTTAGTGGGGGAAAAGAAATTTTAATTTCAAACCCAATAATCCAACAGTTTTAACGGAAGTTCATAAAAATACAGGTTAAATTTTACCAGGTCCTTAAAGGTAGGACATGGTGATTGCCAATGTTTAATTTCTATATAAATGCCAAATAAAAATTAAATATTCCATCATTTCTATTTTCTTACGGAGAAGGAAATGGCAACTCACTCCAGTATTCTTGCCTAGAGAATCCCATGGACAGAGAAGCCTGGTGGGCTGCTGTCTATACGGTTGCACAGAGTCGAACACGACTGAAGCAACTTAGCAGCAGCAGCAGCTATTTTCTTAATTTTATGGGATTCAGAAAAGTGATCTGGGTAGTCATTCTGCTGTCCCTGAGATACAAACACAAAATAATTTCAGTACTTGTTTAACATTATTCAAAAATCCTAGTCCCTTAAAGATCACATATAACCTACTATTCAAATACTTATCTACCTAAGAGATCCATCAATATTTCAGAGCCAAACAGTTTCAAAAGTTTACACATTCACCCTCCTAAAGGTCAAATACCAGAGANAAAAATGGAAACTAACAAATTGGTAACAATAAAAATGTATTTACAGGTATTATCTTGTAAAATCAGACACCACACTTAAACACAAAAACACTTAAAGCCATAATAATTCAATACAGTAAATAAGCCATTAATTTTAAGATTCATCATCAACAATCAACTTATTAAGATTATATTCCCATACTGACAAAAGTATGGTTAAGACATAAAATCTCCAGGTATTGATTTACACTGTAGTTAAGGAAACTTGAAAGACATTGTAAAGGTAATGGAATGGGTTCTCTATTGAAAGTAAGAAAGCAATTTAAAAATAAAGCACGTTGACTACACAGTTTTTGTACATCATGCAAATGGTAAGAAATAGTAGACTTTTTCTTAATTAAGGCAATGATAAATTCAACTGTGCATCAGCACTGAATTTAATGCAAATACTGTTTAAATAATTATAAACACAACAGAAATTATGAATTATTTAATAATTACAAAAAGCTTAGAGAAGTTTAGAAAAGTGGGTAATGGTGAAAAACAATCATAACCAATAAAATATAGTTATTGTAAGCTACTCTCTCACTTTAAGATCTTAAGTTAACAGTTCATGAAGTATGTGTGTGTGCATGCTTAGTCTCAGCTGTGTCTGACATTTTCCAACCGTATGAACTACAGCTCACCAGGCTTCTCTGTCCATCGGATTCTCAGGCAAGAATACTGGAGTGGGTTGCCATTTCCTCCTCCAGGGAATCTTCTCACTCCAGGAATCAAACCCTCATCTCCTGCATCTCTTGTACTGACAGGTGGATTCTTTACCACTGAGCCAGCTGGGAAGTCTTTGTTCATGAAGTATAGGGTAGGACACAGGAAAATTAAAGACTAGAGAGTGAGATTTAGAAAATAAGGATCTCTTGGTGCTACTAACTTGTTAAACAAAATCCTCAGAGAAACCTGGTATGTTCAAAAGCAAAAGGAAAATGAAAAAGTTTGTTTCAACTTAACTCTCTCTGACTTAACTTCACAACTGCACCTGTCAATGTGTGAAACAGAAATCCTTCTACTTGTTGTTGCTATTCCATCACTAAGTCATGTCTGACTCAGCGACCCCATGGGCTGCAGCATGCCAGCCCTCCCCATCCCTCATTATCTATCGGAGTTTGGCCAAGTTCGCATCCACTGAATCAGTGATGCTATCCAACCTTCTCAACCTCTGTCAACCTTCTAATTAACATGTAGCCAATAAGCTTCCAACATACTAGGTAAAATGTTAGATATAACTCAACTAAATCTAGACTCGTATATCAGCTATATATAGTTAACCATTGTGGAAACCACTTGAAAAGTATAAACATAAATATTTAAAGTGGAGGCATGAAGTTTCACAGAAAATCAAATGAATAGACTCAAAAACACATACGGTGGAAGTAGCTGATACTAGTTTCTACACGCCTGAGGGGTTTTGCAGCTCAGCTTCAGGCCAGAAGTAATCAACAGTACGGTTTTTTCATTGCTGCATTTCTTGTGCCTTTGTTTCCTTGCTCCTGAAGTTTCAGTTTTCATTTCTAGAAATACAGTATCATCAGAACTTTTCACTAAATCACTACACTGCAAAATTCTTTAAATGGATACCATGTTTCCTTTCAGTCTTACTCACCCTACATATGGAATATCAAATAAATCCAAAATTCTGTTGATACACTATTTTCCTATTATCATGTAGAATAAATATTTCTAAGATGAAAATGTTAACTTTATAGATGAAATGCACAGATGCAAGCTATTAGACTTAGAAAGAAGCAGCTAGCAGAAAAAGTTTAAAGTAGTGCAAGACTGGTGAAGGAATGAGAGAAATGACATATAATTTGATTCTAAGAAAAAAAAAGTCATATATAAATGCATGGCTAAGATATCAAATTTCATCCTCATCAGTCAGCAGTTCTCTCCCAATTACCCCTCTCACCCACTTCTTTGTTCTTGCATGACACAGGAAAATAACCTGTTTGTGCTTATAGAGGGAACATCAACTCATTTGTTCTAAACCCAATATCAAAACTAAGTTATATGAATCTCACACATAAACAAAAAGGTAAAACCTCAAGAATTACAGATAAAAAATTCATTAGGATGATTTTAAAGAATCTTTTATTGTAAAAATCAAGAAAATACATACAGAAAAGCCAGACTTTGTCCCACCAAGAAAATCAACAGAACTGATAAGATGAACATTCATATGGCTTTAAAAGTCCTAGAAAGTTTGTTTTCCAACTTTGCTACTTCCCATTCCATTTTGTTCTTTAGTGGGGGAAAAGAAATTTTAATTTCAAACCCAATAATCCAACAGTTTTAACGGAAGTTCATAAAAATACAGGTTAAATTTTACCAGGTCCTTAAAGGTAGGACATGGTGATTGCCAATGTTTAATTTCTATATAAATGCCAAATAAAAATTAAATATTCCATCATTTCTATTTTCTTACGGAGAAGGAAATGGCAACTCACTCCAGTATTCTTGCCTAGAGAATCCCATGGACAGAGAAGCCTGGTGGGCTGCTGTCTATACGGTTGCACAGAGTCGAACACGACTGAAGCAACTTAGCAGCAGCAGCAGCTATTTTCTTAATTTTATGGGATTCAGAAAAGTGATCTGGGTAGTCATTCTGCTGTCCCTGAGATACAAACACAAAATAATTTCAGTACTTGTTTAACATTATTCAAAAATCCTAGTCCCTTAAAGATCACATATAACCTACTATTCAAATACTTATCTACCTAAGAGATCCATCAATATTTCAGAGCCAAACAGTTTCAAAAGTTTACACATTCACCCTCCTAAAGGTCAAATACCAGAGAAAATGACTAACCAGTAAGCCATTTCTAGTTCTACCAATAGGGAGTATCCTATCACAAAAAAAGTCTACAGACCGGATGCTGAAATTTCACAGTAAGAATACAGATTCATATAAATGTTACTGCAAAGAAAAAAAGAAAAGAAAATTTCTGCAAGGCGGGTAGAAAAAGAAACTGATTTACAATGGTGAGTCGCACTTCAGCATGCAAGTGCCCAGCATGTATTTGTACTCTTACCTGAACATGGAAGAAGGTGCTGCAATCATCCGACCATTGACCCAGCTTTCTCCAAAGTCCCACAAATTAAAATATGCATTTAAAATACACACACACACAGAATTTGCCCTCACTTCCCTTCTTTTATTCCTCAACTAATTTTTCAGTATTTCAATATTTCTCTATGTCTTTATTCAACTTCTTCTTCTCTACTAAGAAACAGAGCTTCTTACTTCCAAGGTCATGACTCCATCCCATTTTACCTCTTCTCATGGTCAAATGTAAACAAGCGTAGATGTGAACCTGTCTGTATATATTCCTGTTCACATCATGTTATCATACTGAACACACTGCTGCACCTTGCTTTGTGTTCTTTTTATTTCTGTAAAACCTTTAAAAATCCTTCTATACCACCAAATAGAGATACAACTTTATTTTTACAAATGTATCAATAAATGTCCACTGTATTCATACATAATTTCTTTAATGAATTCGCTGTGATTTGCTAAATTACAAGTTTAATTTATAATTATCTTATTCACATGCATTTATATATGAATATAGTGGGGGGGGCGCTCACGCACATACACACATACAGTCACATGCATTTAACCTATTTAACAACAAATTACACTTTTGAATGGGATAATGTTAAACAGTATCTCTAAACACAAGAGGCACAGGAAAACTGCTCAAGAAAAGGTGATGAATACGAAATAAACAAAATGCCTTGACAGTTCTCAGGCATAATTCTTTAATAACTCCAATAGCTCAGGTCCTATGCTGAGGATGAGTATGCAAAGATGCTAAGGCAAAGATGCTAAGTCCTTCCATGGTCGGTCAATTTTGGAATGAACTGGGGCTCTCAATTTGGGGTACCATGAATGGGATCTCATCCTCTTGAGAGTGAACCCAAATAATGCTCTCACTCTGTTACATCTGCTAGACACAATCAGAGCCAAGGGAAGCAAGTTAAATCTAAAATTGAATGAAGGGACCTTTTCAGAGGAGGATGAAAAAACAGACCTCACATGTGATAGAAGTATAAATTTTCTTCAGAGTCTCCTGCACTATTCTTAGTACCCTTAACAATTCTATCCATTTTGTTTTGCCATTTCATCTTGTGATTTCTTTAAAAAGCAACTTGTGTTTAATCAGCCTATAATATTACTCATATATCATCTCCCTGTGGCACTGTCTGCAGACCTGACTAATGGTGGGTAGGTACATCAGTGTTTTCTGATTTATAACTTCACTGCTCCTTAAATCAAGAACAACAGAGTTGCTTCCCCAGACTGGAGCAAAGAAAGGGCTGCAGCCTTGTTCCTCTCAGCACAGCCCCTGTCCTACTGACATGCTGTTTGTGCTGCTCATGTTCCTGTTTATGCCTCAGAAATATGTACTTGTTTATAGAACCCGTTCAATGCCCTATTCATCTCCAGAAACTAAGTGTGCTGAAATTAAAAGGCTGTGCTTGAATTTGATAAGTGAAATGACAGAGGACAGAAGGCCTAAACAGTTTTATCTTAGGCCCTTATAAAAGGTCCTAAAATTCAAACATCGCCTCTGACATTCTTCCTGCTTCTACTGAAAATAGAGAGCAAGTCTGAACTTCACTAAAACAGCTGCTTCTGGCTATGATCAGTGTCACTGACAAAACCACACAGCACAGAAGGCTCCCTGGCCTGACCTCTACTCTGCTTCTCCTGGAGACCTGCTCACACCACTAAGGGTAAAGTCAGAGAAGGACAGTCTCCCCTCTAGACAGAACCCCTAGGATGGGCACTGCTCTTGGTACCTCAGGCCCCTGTCTTGCCCAAAGCAGTTCAATACAGACATTCAATACAGTTCCATAGACCACATTTAGGTTATACCAAAATCTTGAGTTCAAAGTAACAGGTTTAAGGAACACACGGAAGGTTTTAGGTTATGGGATTATATAGCTTCTATCCTACGTCTAAATCAATCACTCTATCTCAAACCTCCCCATTCAGCCACCTGCACACTTTGAAATTGGGCTAGACTGCCTTTCCGACTCGTTACTCTTGGAGTGCCCACCATGGGCTGAGTCCTGACCTTTGAAAAGAGGATGCTTTTCTGTCTTGGTCCCAATTACCCTCTGTGTTTCAAGCTGCAACTAATCTTCTCTAGTGCTGAGCTCTAACTTGCCAAGGTCTCCTAAACTCTGAGCCTGGAAATTCTCCCCAGCTCAGGGTAGGAAGCCCCCTGCAGGGCGCCTGTGAGCTTCCAGGCTTATCATTTCTCTATTATCCACCTTCCCTCAATGCCTGCCCCTCCCCAGCTCTGGCTCTACTACGAATTCTAAATAGCTGACTCTCCATGTCCCTGCCACGCTTCAATTTCTTTAAAAAAAAAAAAAAAAAAAAAAAAACCAATAAGCTTCTTTGTCCCCATTTCTTCCTATATGGTCTCTGATCCTACTTTACCCTTTGAACTCAGAGGCTCCCTGAAACTGCCCCCCTTTCACGACTCTTCTCCCCATCATCAGTCTTCAGAGAAGCAGGTAGCTAACTGGGAATCTTCAAACCTAAGCCTAGGAGTGTTTTCTTCCTGTATTCCCCATACTCCACATTTACGAGTTCTCAAATCCCCTGAAATGCCCTCTATGGCCCTAGTCGCTCTTCAGGGATGAATGTGAGATAGCCGCATCTTCTTTCTTTAAAAGACAAGTTTATGTTTCAGGGGCCTTGCAAAGGGTACAATTTGTGGAGACTGTAACCACAGCCTAGAAATCAAATGTCAAACACCTCCCTGTTTATATGTGTACAATGGACAATCGGCTGGTGTTCTTCTGTCTAAGCAAGGCCACTATAGTCAACAAATGTGTACCAAGAACTTAAACCATACATTGGCACAACATTGTAAACCAACTATACTTATCAGTCAGTCAACAGAACCTAAACCAAATGCCACGTATTTCTGTCACTTTAAGAGGGCTGAATAGCACAAATACAGCACTGGCTCGGGGCAACTGTGACGTAGACTCAGGCTGTCTTGAGTGAATTTCACCCCCTGCCCTCCAGGCCCCTTTCTTCTATGTACCCTTCCCTGGTGCCCATCATCTAGCCCATTTTTACTCACAACTGGCTTAACAACTTAAGAGAGGATTTTTATACGAATTGGGGACATCCAGGTGGTAGAAATGGAGGAGAAGCTGACAGCTCAGCCTGATTCAGGAACCACGATGGGGTGGCGGAGGCAGTGAGAACAGGATCAGCCTCCAACCTTCTTCCCCTTCATACCACCCCTGAGAGGGAGGTTTCACTCTTCTACCTTCCTTCTACCTTCCTCTAGGACTCACAAGAAGAGGACCTGTCCACACACCTTGGGCAAGTGTTAGGAAATGACAGAGCCACGCCAACAATCCTAGAGTGTAACCAGCTAGCCTCTTATCCTAGAGATCACTCTTTTTCTTGAACGTATCACCAAGTGAGATTCTAACATGCTGTGTATGTAGGTTGATTTTGTGGTCTGTCTCTCCCAGCAGAATGTCTACTCCACAAGGACAGACGGCACAGTCTTACCAGAGAATCTTCAAGCCTGGGGCATAACTGGCACCCTGAGTGTCCTTCACCAGATAAGAGTGGAATGAAGAGACCGAGTCAGTCATGGCTATCTCTTCTTTTCA
This sequence comes from Raphicerus campestris, assembly GCA_006410735.1. Lineage (NCBI taxonomy): Eukaryota > Metazoa > Chordata > Mammalia > Artiodactyla > Bovidae > Raphicerus > Raphicerus campestris. The sequence goes on from SJYW01049418.1 coordinate 32,408, forward strand.
AAGTTCTGCAGCTAATGGCTTATCAGACACTGTGATGAGACTCAAACTCACGGTTGGAAAATAGTTCCCTTAAACCAGTCTTCCCCTCCAAGGTCCCACCTCCTCATCTCCTTGAGCCCTGAGATGGGGAAGAAAGGAAGAGCTGGGATGGAAAGGAGATGGAGAGGAAAAGGGCGAAAGGGAGAAGGAAAAGGAGAACAGAAAAAAAACATTCAAAGCAATATGCAGATACTGTTCAGGTTTTCTGGTATTTTCTCTCTACTCTGTAATTCATATGGAAGAGGAATCAGGTTCAACAATTCACAACTAGTCTGTGTAACTACAACGAATCAGGACAGTGTGGGTGTTCAACAAATCATATTAAGGAACCGATTAATAAATAAATGAATTCTTAAAAGTAACAACTGGGCTGTCATGCAGCTCTTTTCTCAGTTTTCAAATTAAAACAACTTCTTATTAAAAGGTACAAAGTGTTTGCCATTAGTTGAAATTCTTATCTTTTCTGACTGACCTATCCTGACAAAAATGTGTGAAAACAGTAGTATAAGAAAGTATGACATCACCATCCTAGGCTGATGTTAAGCATTCACTCTGCAATATAATAATGTATGACATCATCAAGTGAACCCCAGTCTTTTCATTCATATTTCATTTCAAATATGAATGTCACCTTTGAAAGTATTTTGATAACATATAAATTCACAGAGATTAGACATCAGTTTATTAATATTGATGTTCCTGAGGAGACTGCTTTGACTTAGCACCTAAACAACATATCCAAATGCCTTGGAAACTTAAAGTCAAGCACTTTAGGCATTTCAATGGCTCCAGCATGACAGGACCCTAGTTTTACTTATGGAGACACGAGTTCATCGTACAATTCAATTAGTGCAACAAGACAGTAGATACGTTAGATACGTCAAAAGAAACTCATTATCTCCTTGACTACAGAAATAAACTCACATTTACCACATACATAAAATGTTCTCTATTAAGTCAGCCATAAGGAATAAAACTATGTGGTACAAAATGTAACAGTACAGTATCGAACATGATCTATATTTTTAAAGGATAAAATGTGAAACAAGATATGCTAACCTGGAAATATCTTACAACAAACTTCCTACTCTGTTCTCTTGTCTTTATTACTATCACACAAACTGTTTTTTGGGGAAAACCTTCCACATGAATTTTAAATGGTGATACTTCACTGCTGAAGAACTTACAAATCTATACTCCTTAGCTCTGCATTATTCTGTCCCCAACTTCATTCACCTTTTCTTCATTTATCATTCTCTTAACTAATAGTGAAAATAAAAGCAGCTCACATTAATAACAACTAATGGCCTTAAATTATATTAGGCAGTTAACCAACACTTTTCTATTTATACTTTCAACCACTCCACAAGATGGATATTATAATATACTTCTTACAAGTAAGAATTTTGAGATGCAGAGAAGCTAGGTAAATTTCTCTTCTTTGAGAGCCCTTTGTATTTATTTTTAGTCGGATAACTGCTTTACAGTATTGTAAAGCTGATTTCTACCAAACATCAACATGAATCAGCATATTATTAATATCAACACACTGTAAATAACTATCAACACACCGTAAATAACTTGGAGAACTAGAGTTTGAACTCAGATCCATCTAGCTAATGATTAGTGTGATCCAAAATGAGTATGGAAATGAAAGAAGCCTAAAGATATTCAAAAGAGCAGAGAACAGAATACGAATAATGGAGAATATCAATAAAATTGAAAGGAAGATTTTATGGGTACAAGGAAATAAGAAAGGCAGAAGGACTATGGGTGAGTNGGTTCAGTCCCTGGGGAGAGAAGATCCCCTGGAAGAGGAAATGGCGCCCCACTCCAGTACTCTTGCCGCAAGGAGTCAGACTTGGCTGAGCATGCACACACATGCACTCGCACCTGGGCAAGAGCCTCAGGTCACCCGACGTGACCACTGCAGATTTCTTATGTGCTCTTCATGTAACTGGATCTTCCAGCTAACAGCCACCCCGTGTCCTCTGACCCACACCGCTTCAAAATACAGGTTTTATTATTTCGGTGAAGCAGGGCCAACCATTGAGAAGATAGCTTGTTTCACTCACAGATCCCAGGAGGAGGAGTCACGCCACACCCCAGGGGCCACGTGGGGAAGCGCCAGCGGCCCTCAGGCAGCAGAGGGAGCAAGAGAAAAGCGTGGACTGCAGCCCTTGTTTTGGTTTTCACAGGAAGGAACACGCAAGTCAGGGTAAGCTGGCTTCAGATTGATTAGTTTGGAGAGTTTCAGGGGATTCTGGGGCATAGCACGTGTCCCTAGTTATCAGGTGTGATGAGAAAACAGCTATTTTGAGTTGCTGCCTAGGATTTTACAGGATAAAAGTGCTGCTCACAGCCAAAGCCTGAACGTATAGATAAGGACCTGAGCTTATGGTTCCTGCCCCAAGTCTTCACTTTGCTTTTCCCCAGGCTCCTTTTAAAATAACCCTTTTGAGTTGAGCCTGCAGCCTCCACCGCAGCCACCTGACAAGTAATAGGCGCTTGTTAGCCTGCTATCTCCTGCTCACTGGACACCTGGGATGTCGCAGGACTGCCCTTCCCCTGGCTCGCTGGTCCCCCAGCCCTGGTTTCTGGGGTCTGTAAGTAATAAATCTTACGACTTAACTTTCTTTGTGTGAGTGTATTGAAATTGCGCCTTCAATCAAAATGACCCTGGGTTTCACTTCCTCGGGGTGGAGGTTCAAATGGTGAGGAGCAACTTGCTGGCCCAATGTGGGTGGTTTGTGCCTTCTTGTTCAATAGATCATGGTCTGCATATGCCTAATTTAATATTACAGCTATTCCCCTTCTCCCCCCATCTGGTTCCTGGCCTTGGGGTGATCTGAGCAGGGAACAGTGGTCCTGAGTGTAAGAGCTCAGTGGAGGAGGGGTTTGCACACGGAAGGCGTGAAAGTGAAAAAATGAAAGTTGATCATTTGTGTCTGACTCTTTGCAACCCCATGGACTATACAGTTCATGGAATTCTCCAGACCAGAATACTGGAGTAAGTAGCTGTTTCCTTCTCCAGGGGATCATCCCAACCCAGGAATCGAACCAGGGTCTCCTGCATTGAAGGCAGATTCTTTACCAGCTTATGGAAGGCATGCTCACAGGCAAATCGGAATGACTTCCTTTTTCTAGGAACTGGTTAGTCCTGGGAGGAGCAGTGTCTCCAGGCTCTGGATGTCAAAGCATCAAAAACCAGAAATAAAATGACATGATTAATACACTCACTGCTTAGGGCTTGTACACCTGGTTGGCTCAGCTCCACTAGGGGTAGGGAGTAATACTCACCTGAGTCCTCTCTGTTCTGCTTGCCAGTGTATTTGTGCCACCGGTACTGGTTACTTTGATTATATAATTTCATTGAATAATATGAAATATGAGTGCCAGAGAAAGAAGTGTTGATGAAAGGGAGATGAATTCCCTGAAAAGGCTAGATAGAGGCAAATTGCCTTTTTTTTTTTTTTTTTAACTGCTATCAATTTAAGTCCAGGCAAAACAACTATAAATGATTTGTTTTTCTAAATCATAAAAGCATAGGAATATCTGTACTCCATTGACTTTACAAACGTTGGTTTTTGTTGTTGTTGTTAATTCTTACTCCATTTTAAAGAAATCAAACCTGAAAGTTGTAGAAGAGGAGATAGGTTTAGTTTATGCAAAAAAAAGAGAGAGGAGACTCCAGATAATAGACCTGGGCCTGTATCAAGAGATTGTAGAGCAAATACATACTATATGATTGAAGTGAAAATAAAAATTGTAAGATACATAAATGCCTTGATAATTCTCATCTTTACCTGACGTTTCTGTTAATTGATCAGCTCTGTTAACTGATAGCTCTAATTGTGTCACATAGTGGGGTTTCTCCTATTATTGTCCCCATTCTTAGAGATGAGGAAATTGAGGCTTAAGGAAACTAATTTGCTCAAGATTTGAACCTAGATCTTTCTGGCTCCAAAGTGTGTACATGTTCTAAATCACTGCACCGGCTACAGTGTCTGACTATTTTAGCCATTCAATATTTTTTGAAGAGATAGAAAGATGAGTAAGAACTGATTCCTGTGCCCTTAGGAAATTCATGGACTTGTAGGAGAGGGCATGGGCATGTAAATCATTCATTTTATTATGTGTAATAAGTAAAATTATAGCAGTTCATGGCAGAGATAGAGGAAGGAATGGTGCACTTTCTAAGGTGTCAAGAAAGGTTTTGCATAGGAGATGCAAATTTTAAAATTTTTAAATAAATAGGCATATATCAGGTAGGGAGGGCTCTTAGCAGAGGGGACAGTATATGCAAAATTAGAGAGGATGGTAAGACCCATTCAAAGAAACACAGTGGTTCTGTGTCTGAAAGGTGAGGTGATGGGAGAGTTCTCAAGCACCAGCTCATGAAGATTCATCAAGGAGTTGGGCCTTGGTCATCTAGAAGTTTGGGGGGGGGCGGGGGCAAGGCATAAGATTTATTTTACTTTTTGGCTGTGGTGGATCTCCATTGCTGCATGCAGACTTTCTCTAGTTGTGGTGAACAGGGTCTCACTCTTTGTTCCTGTGTGTGGGCTTCTTATTGCCGTGGCTTCTCCTTGTGGCGCACAGGCTCTGGGATGCTCCGGCTTCAGTAACTGTGGCGTATGAGCTTAGCCACTCCGCGGCATGTAGGATCTTCCAAGACCAGAGATCGAACCTGTGTCCCATGCACTGCAAGGCGGATTCTTAGCCACTGGATCACGGGGAAACCCCTGAAAGTCTTTATTCAGGAGAGTGTGTGGCTATGTTTGCATTTTAGATTAGCAGAGCGGGGGCTGGGTGCAGGCAAGGCTGGAAGATGAACTGAACTGCATTAATCCAGGTGAAAAATCACAGCTCTCAGTTGTGACAGCAGCAGCTACAGCGAATTCATTAAAGGTTTTAGGAAGAACTGACAGGACTGTATAAGTAGATGTGGAATGTGGAGGCCAGCCATGGGTCTGGGTGGAGGCTGGTGCACTCAACCACTATGAACAACAAGGCGGAAACAATGATTTTAGCTTTGGACGCACGTTTGAGTTTTCTGCAGGACCTTCAGATGGAAATGTTCAGCGCAGTTAGATAATTGGCCTGGAGCTTACGGGAGAAGTTGGGGGTGGAGACAGATTAGTGATTGTCAGTATACAGACAGGGCACGAGATGTGGAAGCAGCGAGAGGAGAAAGGGCTTCACTGGGAAGGAACTTCCGAAGCGGGGAGGGAAAATTCCAGCAGGACCGTGGTATCAGAGAAGGAAGGACAGAATTCCAAGCAGGTATGCCAATGGTCGGTCATACCTCATGCCACAGAAGGACCGAGTCAAGGGAGAGCTGAACATGTCCATGGCTGTGGCCTTGGATGTTTGGGTGGAGTCAAGCCCAGATCACGTGAGGTGGGCTCAAGTGCTGGCTAGTTAGGAAATCAAGCAGAATACAGAATATGGGGAAACTCACAGATTTGAAGAGGGGAGGGAAGAGGAGGCAGTTTGAAACTATGGTGAAAAGGTGACTATTTAGTAAGGGAGTGGGCACCTGGGCTGCTCTATGGGCCAAGGAGACCCTGAAGGGGCACCTGTATCAGGGGCACACCTGTACCTGAAGCCCAGGTAAAGCAAACTTCCTGTCCCTTCTCCCCCTTTCTTCTTACCTTTGGGGCCTATTTTGAGCACTCCTCCACACCCACTTCTTGTTTAAAAATCAGAACTCATTGTTAGTTACTCCCTGATATGGACTTGAAGAAGAAGCTCTTCCCAAGGGTATATCTGAAACCAGAAGATGGCCTGGGAATCCCACCTGTTGCTCTTTCTCTGCTGCCACCAGCTCCTAGTCCCCATCTCCTCCTTCACCCCCTTTCCTTTCACGTATGCAGTATTATAGAATAACTCACGTCACTATGCGATCAGTTCAGTTGCCCAGTCATGTCCGACTCTTTGCAACCCCATGAATCGCAGGCCTCCCTGTCCATCACCAACTCCCAGAATTCACTCAAACTCAGGTCCACAAGTCGGTGATGCCATCCAGCCATCTCATCCTCTGTTGTCCCCTTCTCCTCCTGCCCTCAATCCCTCCCAGCATCAGAGTCTTTTCCAGTGAGTCAGCTCTTCACATCAGATGGCCAAAGTACTAGAGTTTCAGCTTTAGCATCATTCCTTCCGAAGAACACCCAGGACTGATCTTTAGAATGGACTAGTTGGATCTCCTTGCAGTCCAAGGGATTCCCAAGAGTCTTCTCCAACATTGCGTGATAGGTATTAACTAATCCCGTTTTACAGATGAGAAAACTGAGGCTCAGAGGAATCAACTAACCTGACTAGATTGTGTGGCTAGAAAATGCCCTTATTGTGCCCTGGCCTTTGCCTCTGTCCACAGGAATCTACTTAAGGTTTTCCCCACACACAGGAGTTGCCACCCACCTTGAAAAACTCAGCCTCAGTTAGCTAATTTCAGCTCCTGGTGCAGTCAGGCTGGTGAGAAGTAAAGGACATGAGAGTTGTTCTCCGTCATGGGACCCAAGTTGTCCCTGGTCCGCTCTAAGCCTCAGTTTCTTCCACTGTTGTATGAGGGACTGACTGACTGAGTTCACAGTCCCGCTCCATACGTGGAGGAACAAGGCTCAGAACCCGGGGCTTCCCTGTGCCTTGGTAAGACCTATCCATGCAGGTAGCAATCACTGACCTAAACTGCAGGAGCTCAAGTAGGGAAAGGGGCAAAATCCTGATCAGATATCTGCTCTCCCCTTCAGGATCTTTTCTGTCCTCCTGTCATTCACTCTCCCACATACTCTGCCTTCTCAAAATCTTGAATGGCAAGCTAGAAAATATAACAGAAAGGGCACTGAACCAAAAGTGAGAAGGCAGCCACAAAATGCACCCATTCCTAGCCGTACAATCTTAGCCAAGTTAATGGATTCCTCCGAGCCTCGGTTTTCTCATCTATAAAATGGGATTAATGATGTGAGCTATTTTGTAACACATTTGATATGTGAAAATGCCTCACACAGAACTTGACATGTAAAAGGTCTGCATTTAAATATTTCTTAGGCCTGAATGCTTAGGCTAAGAATCCGTGATACTTGTAATTTTTATCATTTTGTGGAATTAATATTTGAACATGTCAAACCTGAAAAAAAATACATCACTTTTCATTAATCTTCTAAGAACTTAAGAAAAGACTTTTTTCTTTAGTACATCATTGTGTTGCTTTGACTATCACTGGCCCTGTCCCTCCATCTGAATTAGGAATTCCATTTTTACATTCCTTTCAACTGATACAGTTGCCATGCACTACAGTGATTCCCAAGGTAATAGAATAACTGTCTCTCTCGCTGGCTCTATTTTTTTCTTTCTTCTCATTTTTTCTTTTCCCTTTAATAACATAAAGCTTCTTTTTTCCTTCCAGAAAAGAAGCAGCATCACCCTGTCAATGTTAAATTTTGGCAGAAACCAGAGCTGCTAATATGGAAAGAAAAAAAATTGGCAATAGCCAGGAGTGAAAAATTTCTGTAGCATTACTTAGTTGGGCTTCCCTGATAGCTCAGTTGGTAAATAATCCGCCTGCAATGCAGGAGACCCCGGTTCAATTCCTGGGTCAGAAAGATCCACTGGCGAAGCGATAGGCTACCCACTCCAGTGTTCTTGGGCTTCCCTTGTGGCTCAGCTGGTAAAGAATCTGCCAGCAATGCGGGAGACCTGGGTTCAGTCCCTGGGTTGGGAAGATCCCCTGGAGAAGGGAAAGGCTACCCACTTCAGTACTCTAGCCTGGAGAAGTCCATGGACTGTATAGTCTACGGGATCTCAAAGAACCAGACACGACTGAGCAACTTTCACTTCACTACTCAGTCGCGTGTATTTCCGGAATGCAGGGCCCTCTGCATTGTTGGCAATGACTGTCTCTGTGGTCAGCGCTTATTTCATGCATGATTCTCTTTTCAGTGCATGCAGCAGGTTGCTTGCATTGATGGCCCCAGTCCCCTCCCACTTCTTTTGCTCTGCCACTTTGCTGCTTCCTTCACTCAAGAGATGGAGTCTGTTAACCCATCTCTCGCTTTTGGACTTGGCCACGTGACTTGCTTTGATCTGAGGATGTTAGTGGTCATGATGCAAGCAGAAGCTTTTACAAGTGCTGATGTATTTCTCCTAGTCCTTTTGGATCCCTGACATTACTGTGAAAATGAGCCCAGGCTAGCCTATTTGAGGACTGTGAGAGGGATCCAAGCTAAGGCCATCCTAGATCATCCAGCTCCCATCAGCTGGTCCATAGGCTGGACTATTACTGTATGCCACCAAAACTTGCTATTTGTTATGCAGCAATAGCTAACTGATACAATAAATTTTGGAGCCCAGGGCATAACCCATGACTTCTACAACTGAAATGGTGAAAAAATTCTTGTACTTCAAGCCCTACTGATACTATAGTTAACCGCCTGGAGAGGTATTTTGAAATCACCCTTCCAGGTAAGCTGCCCTTTAATTGTTCCCTGAATGCAACCTGTATATCCCTGCCTCAGTATCTTTGTACACTTCATTTCTCCCTAGGGAATGTCCTTTCTTCTCTCTTCCCTATTGGAATCATTCCAGATCTCCAAAGACCTAACATAAACCACATAAACCAGCCTTTTCTGAATGACCTCTGGCTGCCCCGACTGCAGTAGTCCTGCCTGAGTCATAAAATGGGTACCCAACACAGGCTGCCTTCCATGGCTACCGTTTCTTATCTACAGTTCTTTATCAAATTAGATTCCAATTTCCTGGAGGGCAGGGCCCATTTTTTAGCTCTTTTATCCCCCAAGCACTGCATAGTACCTTGAAAAGGAAAGCACAGGGCCTTTTAACTGAAGATATTAGTATTTGCAGGTTGTCATGGAGAAGGGTAGTTGTTATTCAGTGTCACTGCTAATGAATAAACCAAAGGGTGATCACTGTGTTGTACACCTAAAACCGGAACGGTGGTGGTGGCTGGTGGTTTAGTTGCCAAGTTGTGTCCAACTCTTTCGACTCCATGGCTCCTCTGTCCATGGGATTTCCCAGGCAAGAATACTTGAGTGAGCTGCCATTTTCTTCTTCAGGGCATCTTCCTGACCCAGGGATTGAACCTAGCTCTTCTGCACTGTAGGCAGATTCTTTCCTGACTGAGCCACCAGGGAAGCTCAACTAACACAGTGTTATGTGTCAATTATATCTCAATTTTTTAAAACTCGAAAAAATTAAAATAAAAAAAGAAGTTAGAGTGGCCCAGTAGTTAAGATTCCATCCTTCCACTACAAGGGGCAGGGGTTCGATCCCTATTCAGGGAACTAGGATCCCACGTGCTGTGTGGCATGGCCAATAAATAAATAAATTTTTTTTTTTGAGTTATAGGCTTCCAGATGAAAGCTTGTAGAATCTTACCCTACCCTACTCTAATTCCCCCTGGGAAAATAAATCTTAAAATCCTACCTTTTCCCTGAAGATTTCTGACTTCCCATTCTCCTCAAATTAGATACATTCTTTCTCTTCTTCAGTTCTCCATGTCTCTTTGCCACTTGTATTTCTCTAGTGGACCTCCAGGAATTTACCTTATGAGATAGCCAGTCATGTTTTTCTTTCTTTCCTATTCACCTGCACCAGGCTCCACCATCAAAATTTCCTAAGATCAGAGGCTATACTTCCCCATGTGTGTCTCTGGCACCTGGTAAGGTGCTTATCCAAAAGCAGGTGCTCAGTGAAGTATTTCATGACCTCATCATCTCTCCCAGTCTTTATGTTAAATGCCCTAATTCAGGCCCTTACCATTGCTCCTCCAGAAAATTGCAAAAGGCTGTATCTGGCCTTCCTGCTTCTACCCTTGCCTCCCCTTCCTCATCTTGGTACTCAGATTAAAAGAAAAACATGACCAGGCCATTTTCCTACTTAAAAAACAAATCAACAAACAACCTCTTAATAGCTTCCCTTTTCTATAAGGTAAAGACCAATTTCTTAGGCCTGGCGTGCATGACCAACTCAGGTCTGTCCCAGCCCACCTCCATAGAACCTTCTCCCTTCACACCAGCCTCTAACTTTACTCCAAGAGGGCACAGCTGATGCATCACAAGCCATGCTGGATTGTCTCCCCAATTGCACCTCGCCCCGCCCCCCCC
>SJYW01049418.1:43901-76401 GCA_006410735.1 Raphicerus campestris
AGACCAGAGATCGAACCTGTGTCCCATGCACTGCAAGGCGGATTCTTAGCCACTGGATCACGGGGAAACCCCTGAAAGTCTTTATTCAGGAGAGTGTGTGGCTATGTTTGCATTTTAGATTAGCAGAGCGGGGGCTGGGTGCAGGCAAGGCTGGAAGATGAACTGAACTGCATTAATCCAGGTGAAAAATCACAGCTCTCAGTTGTGACAGCAGCAGCTACAGCGAATTCATTAAAGGTTTTAGGAAGAACTGACAGGACTGTATAAGTAGATGTGGAATGTGGAGGCCAGCCATGGGTCTGGGTGGAGGCTGGTGCACTCAACCACTATGAACAACAAGGCGGAAACAATGATTTTAGCTTTGGACGCACGTTTGAGTTTTCTGCAGGACCTTCAGATGGAAATGTTCAGCGCAGTTAGATAATTGGCCTGGAGCTTACGGGAGAAGTTGGGGGTGGAGACAGATTAGTGATTGTTAGTATACAGACAGGGCACGAGATGTGGAAGCAGCGAGAGGAGAAAGGGCTTCACTGGGAAGGAACTTTCGAAGCGGGGAGGGAAAATTCCAGCAGGACCGTGGTATCAGAGAAGGAAGGACAGAATTCCAAGCAGGTATGCCAATGGTCGGTCATACCTCATGCCACAGAAGGACCGAGTCAAGGGAGAGCTGAACATGTCCATGGCTGTGGCCTTGGATGTTTGGGTGGAGTCAAGCCCAGATCACGGTGGGCTCAAGTGCTGGCTAGTTAGGAAATCAAGCAGAATACAGAATATGGGGAAACTCACAGATTTGAAGAGGGGAGGGAAGAGGAGGCAGTTTGAAACTATGGTGAAAAGGTGACTATTTAGTAAGGGAGTGGGCACCTGGGCTGCTCTATGGGCCAAGGAGACCCTGAAGGGGCACCTGTATCAGGGGCACACCTGTACCTGAAGCCCAGGTAAAGCAAACTTCCTGTCCCTTCTCCCCCTTTCTTCTTACCTTTGGGGCCTATTTTGAGCACTCCTCCACACCCACTTCTTGTTTAAAAATCAGAACTCATTGTTAGTTACTCCCTGATATGGACTTGAAGAAGAAGCTCTTCCCAAGGGTATATCTGAAACCAGAAGATGGCCTGGGAATCCCACCTGTTGCTCTTTCTCTGCTGCCACCAGCTCCTAGTCCCCATCTCCTCCTTCACCCCCTTTCCTTTCACGTATGCAGTATTATAGAATAACTCACGTCACTATGCGATCAGTTCAGTTGCCCAGTCATGTCCGACTCTTTGCAACCCCATGAATCGCAGGCCTCCCTGTCCATCACCAACTCCCAGAATTCACTCAAACTCAGGTCCACAAGTCGGTGATGCCATCCAGCCATCTCATCCTCTGTTGTCCCCTTCTCCTCCTGCCCTCAATCCCTCCCAGCATCAGAGTCTTTTCCAGTGAGTCAGCTCTTCACATCAGACGGCCAAAGTACTAGAGTTTCAGCTTTAGCATCATTCCTTCCGAAGAACACCCAGGACTGATCTTTAGAATGGACTAGTTGGATCTCCTTGCAGTCCAAGGGATTCCCAAGAGTCTTCTCCAACATTGCGTGNACATCAGATGGCCAAAGTACTAGAGTTTCAGCTTTAGCATCATTCCTTCCGAAGAACACCCAGGACTGATCTTTAGAATGGACTAGTTGGATCTCCTTGCAGTCCAAGGGATTCCCAAGAGTCTTCTCCAACATTGCGTGATAGGTATTAACTAATCCCGTTTTACAGATGAGAAAACTGAGGCTCAGAGGAATCAACTAACCTGACTAGATTGTGTGGCTAGAAAATGCCCTTATTGTGCCCTGGCCTTTGCCTCTGTCCACAGGAATCTACTTAAGGTTTTCCCCACACACAGGAGTTGCCACCCACCTTGAAAAACTCAGCCTCAGTTAGCTAATTTCAGCTCCTGGTGCAGTCAGGCTGGTGAGAAGTAAAGGACATGAGAGTTGTTCTCCGTCATGGGACCCAAGTTGTCCCTGGTCCGCTCTAAGCCTCAGTTTCTTCCACTGTTGTATGAGGGACTGACTGACTGAGTTCACAGTCCCGCTCCATACGTGGAGGAACAAGGCTCAGAACCCGGGGCTTCCCTGTGCCTTGGTAANGGTCCGCTCTAAGCCTCAGTTTCTTCCACTGTTGTATGAGGGACTGACTGACTGAGTTCACAGTGCCGCTCCATACGTGGAGGAACAAGGCTCAGAACCCGGGGCTTCCCTGTGCCTTGGTAAGACCTATCCATGCAGGTAGCAATCACTGACCTAAACTGCAGGAGCTCAAGTAGGGAAAGGGGCAAAATCCTGATCAGATATCTGCTCTCCCCTTCAGGATCTTTTCTGTCCTCCTGTCATTCACTCTCCCACATACTCTGCCTTCTCAAAATCTTGAATGGCAAGCTAGAAAATATAACAGAAAGGGCACTGAACCAAAAGTGAGAAGGCAGCCACAAAATGCACCCATTCCTAGCTGTACAATCTTAGCCAAGTTAATGGATTCCTCCGAGCCTCAGTTTTCTCATCTATAAAATGGGATTAATGATGTGAGCTATTTTGTAACACATTTGATATGTGAAAATGCCTCACACAGAACTTGACATGTAAAAGGTCTGCATTTAAATATTTCTTAGGCCTGAATGCTTAGGCTAAGAATCCGTGATACTTGTAATTTTTATCATTTTGTGGAATTAATATTTGAACATGTCAAACCTGAAAAAAAATACATCACTTTTCATTAATCTTCTAAGAACTTAAGAAAAGACTTTTTTCTTTAGTACATCATTGTGTTGCTTTGACTATCACTGGCCCTGTCCCTCCATCTGAATTAGGAATTCCATTTTTACATTCCTTTCAACTGATACAGTTGCCATGCACTACAGTGATTCCCAAGGTAATAGAATAACTGTCTCTCTCGCTGGCTCTATTTTTTTCTTTCTTCTCATTTTTTCTTTTCCCTTTAATAACATAAAGCTTCTTTTTTCCTTCCAGAAAAGAAGCAGCATCACCCTGTCAATGTTAAATTTTGGCAGAAACCAGAGCTGCTAATATGGAAAGAAAAAAAATTGGCAATAGCCAGGAGTAAAAAATTTCTGTAGCATTACTTAGTTGGGCTTCCCTGATAGCTCAGTTGGTAAATAATCCGCCTGCAATGCAGGAGACCCCGGTTCAATTCCTGGGTCAGAAAGATCCACTGGCGAAGCGATAGGCTACCCACTCCAGTGTTCTTGGGCTTCCCTTGTGGCTCAGCTGGTAAAGAATCTGCCAGCAATNAGCCTCCAAGCATGCAGAGATTTTGTATGGGTAAAGAAAAAGAAGTTGTTTGTTGTGTTTGATGTTCTCCAGCTAGGTTGTGTATAAGGTGGAAGTATTTGAAGTTGCTGTTTTTGTATATCAAAAATGGTCAGGTGTTGACCATTTTATATAGCTCAATCAAATAACTTCAATTCAAATAACACTGAAATAGAAACTTTGGCAAAGCCAGTGATGTTTTTGAAAAAAGCCAATACCATCAGGAAATTCTTCATGTATCAAAAGTATGACTCTGATGCAGGATGTCATTGTTAAGCTGTGTGTGCATCAGTCAGCAAGAATCTGCTGTCCAGAGGTGCCTAACCCTCTGTCCATTAAAAGAGAAAGCAACAGGCCAGTCCTCTAAGGTATTTTCCTCTTTTGGAGGAGAGATATGTGCAACATCCCACAGAAAATAGATTTACAATAAGATGCTTCAAGTGTGTGATTCCCCATGCATGACCATTTGAACTGGCCTCTATCCATCATTCCTTTGTACCTCCATAATACCTATTAATCCTTCACATTGTCTCTCTTACTTTCCTGAGAAAGTGGTACCCTCCCAATCAAGTTCTTGACCTCATGCTTCCACTAAGACCTTACTGTATTCATCATCGTCTCTCTGGCTTCATCCATCTCTCCCCTCTGCAGCTCCTCTGCCCGTAAACCTGCAGAGGCACCTGTGTCCATCTGCCCTCACAGCTCTGCCCCTTTGAGCTGCTCTTTCTAACTACCACCCTGTTCTTCTCTTTCCCTTTTACACGAAACCTCTTGAAGTAGTTTAGGGTAAGCTTCTTGCAGTTGCTTCTTACACTTGAAATGCTCTTCTTCTGCTCTCTTGAAATCTCTTTTACAAAGATCACCACTGACATCCTCATCATCAAATTAAAAGGACACTTCTCTGCCTTTTGAATCCTTACCCTCTCAGCATCATTCAGCAGTGCTGACAAGCTCTTTCTTCTTGGAACATTTTGCTCCTTTGGTTTTCAAGCTGCAGTGCCCTGGCTACCCTCCCACCTCCCTGATTCTTCTTTCGGTAGCATGCATTTCTCATCTTATTTCCTAAATAGAGAGATCCTCTAATAATCTCTCTTTAGCTCTCCTCTTATATCCCCTAACATTTTCCACTACTTAACGTGTAAATGACTTAATCAGCATCTACAGCCCAGAACTCTCCTTAGTTACAAACAAGCATTTATAGGAAGCAGTGAAGAAGCAATGGAGACAGTCAGGAATTTGACAGTTGTAAATCCAAGTTGAAGTCTGGCTCCACCATTTACAACTTTGCAATTGCTAAATATGGGAATATCACAGTGTTCTTAAGATAACTAGATGACAAATATTTTTGAAGAGTAGATTTTAAAGTAAAGAAAAAGATACAGATATTGACATATTTCAATAATATTTCTAAATATTTGCCGGATTTCCTTCTTATTTATTCCATAGCACTCTAATTTAATGTTTCCAAGATTAAATTATTTATCTTCTCCTTGAACACACAATAGTACCTCTTCCTGATAGCCTTATTCCTGTTAATAGTACTGTTACTCCCAGTCACCCTTACAAAACCTGGTATCATCTTTGATTTCTTCTTGTCTTCCACCCACCCCTTTAACCTCCAAGCATCTAAGATGCTGAAAAACTCTATAGATTTATCTCCACAGTGGCTCTCAAATTATAGCCCCTTTCTTTCCATTTCTACTACCTTCATCACTTATCTCCTGAGCTTCTGTAATTATCTCATACCTACTTCTAACTCCATCATCCTACACACCATCAGGTTAACTTTACTAAGAATTTTAAAACACTTTCAGTGGGTTCCCCGTTGTCTATCAATCAAGCCCAAACTTTTAAACATGCCAGTTAAGCCCGTCATGCTTTGGACTCAAAATTCCTGCCCAATCTTACCTCTTTCTATTAATCTTTGTGTAACCCACCCCCGAATCCAACTGATTACTCCCTATTACCTGAACAATTCTTTTGATTACTACTTATACAGTCTTTTCATGAAGTCGCCTTCACTGAAAAATATCCTTTCTCTCCACTTAAATTGTCATAACCTTCTCCAAGGTCCATTTTTAATACTCTCTCTTCCATACACCTTACCTATTTTCCTCCCCTAAAATGTAATCTCTCCTTCCTTCAAATTCCTCAAAGAACTTTTATCATATATCTTTCCAGGAGAGATAACAACCACCCTACTTGACTAAATTGTAAAATCGAGAAGTCAGAGACTATCCTAAACTCATCTTCATATCTTAGTCATTGAAACATCAGAAATACTATAAGTGGTTAGATAAATATCAATTGAATTAGCAACTGAAGCAGAAGAAAATAAAATACTACTTTTCACAATAAAATGTTTTGAATGTATCCATCTCTCTGAAAAGTAAAAAAAAAATGTGGAGTAAATGCTGCCTAGGCATAAAATATGATATTGTGGAAACATCCCCTGACATAAACATATTAGTGGTACCTCAGAAATCATATTTTTAAAAATATTTTTACTGTGCAAATATAACACATAAGAAAAGGGACTTCCCTGATAGTCCAGTGGTTAAGAATCCACCTGCCAAGGCAGGGGACATGGGTTCGATCTCTTGTTGGGGAAGATTCCACGTGCTGCAAGGGCAACTAAGCCCATGTGCCACAACGAGTGAACCCATGCTCTAGAGCCCCTGCTTGGCAACAAGAGGAGCCACCTCAATTAAAGATTAGCCCCCGCTCACCGCAAGTGGAGAAAGCCTGCTCGTAGCAACGAAACCCAACACAGCCAAAACTTAATTAATTAAAAAGGAAAGTTAATAAAACACAGCTATGAAATTTAATAAACAAGGAAAAAGTAAGAATCATGTAATCACTATGCAGGAGAAGAAATAGAACATTGCTAGGACCCTAGAATCACCCATCTACCTTGCTGTATGCCCCACCAGATACACACACAATTACTTTACTGACTTCCATGATAACTACTTCTTAGCTTTCTTTTAAAAAATAAAGGTTTAACTTCTTATGTTTGCATCACTAAACAATACAGTGTGGGGGTTTTTTGCCTTTCTTTAAATTCTATATTCATTTTGTATATAGTCAAAAAGAGTCTAAGTGTCCAGCATCTTTCCTTAAACACAGTGATGCATGTTTCTGCAACCAGCTGCAATTCGCTTGCTTTCATTTCTGTATAAGATTCCACTTTATGACTGTACCGCAGCCTGCCTGTTCTGCTGCTGATGACCATACAGGTTGGCTCCAGTTTGGGGCTGCATGAAGAGTGCTGCTGTGGGTGCTTTTCCATGTGTAGACTGGTGCAGTGCTCACATTTCTTTAAGATGTGTGTCTAAGAATGGCTAGCATTGCTGACAATGTTTTACATTGCCTCTGTAGAATAACTTTTTGGTAAATAATATTTAAAAATTTTCCTACTGGATGGCATAGGGAACTATACTCAATATCCTGGAATAACCTATAATGGAAAAGAATTTGAAAAAAGAATAGATATATGAGTATGTTAACTGAATCACTTTGCTGTACACCTAAAACTAATACCACATTGTAAATCAACTATACTTCAACAAAAAGTCCTGTTTTGAAAAAAATTAACAAAATTTTTTCTCATATTTTCTAACTTCTATGCCTAAGTGCTTATTACCAAAAAAAGCCTAATGTATATGTATCACATTTAACTGGGATTTATGAATAAATTAGTATATTTTAAATGATTACTGGAAATGTATACAGTTGGTTGATTGATTGG
Organism: Raphicerus campestris; assembly: GCA_006410735.1. NCBI lineage: Eukaryota > Metazoa > Chordata > Mammalia > Artiodactyla > Bovidae > Raphicerus > Raphicerus campestris. The sequence continues at coordinate 50,948 of SJYW01049418.1, forward strand.
ATGTTTGTTTTCCAGTTTTGCATTGATTGTATCCATATGCAATTTTTAGTTGACTACATCGTGACCAATTATGCTTTCTCCCTGTTTTTGCAGGTCCCCTCCTATCAGAATTGTTTTCATTCTGAAATTTCTAAATTTAACCTTACCATGGTCTCTGTAATGTCATTTTTCCTTTCTCTCACTTTTTTTTTCCAGTCTGGCCTCCCTTACTCTTTGTCCTTGTGGATTCACAAAATTCAGCAGATGCTCTTGCTTCTTGCATTCCTGCTTTGAACTCTACTCTGTAATTCCGTAATACCAGTAATTGCCCCCTGTTGGACTCTTCTGATGTCTTTCCGCTGGGCCCTAGGCCCTGAGTGAAAGACCTAGCTTACCTTTGTGGCATCTCTATCACTTATTCATTTTTCTTTCTGTAACACAAAATAAACCAGCCTTAATGTTAACATAAGAAATAAACACTTTAACATAAGAAATAATACACTTCAATTTCCTAAAAAGTCTTGATTTTGAAAATGTGTATGTCAAAGGAAATATTTCCTAAATAATATTTTCTCCTTTAAACCTAATACTTGAGATTTGTCCTAATATGAAGCATTCCACTGTGATCCCAACTGAAAGCTTTAAATAAGAGAGCAACTAAACTAAGTCTGATCCCGGATCCTGTTGGACTTGACAGTCATCTTTTATGAAGCTTTTCAATAAAGCTGCAGTGGCTCTTTAAAAAATTACAAAATGAAAACTCTCTATGGTCCAGAAAGGAAGTACTGCTGCTTCTTCAGATGCTAAGTTTAGCTAATCTTGCCCCAGACTTGGCCGGGAGCTACAAATAGTTCCAACCAACCAGCAGGAAAAGTCATAGTACCAGGGCCAGTGCCATGGACTCGGTCTCTCCAGCAATCATTTCTTGTTAGGAGAGCTCGATGGCAGGTCCCTAAGAACTGGAGGCTTGAGGAAGTATACTGAGAATTTTTCCATAAAATAACTAAAAGGTGCATTATCATACATCATGTTTACTTCAGGTGCACTTAGGTAAGTAGGTGCATTTTATAGAAGTGGTCATGTTACACTGATGAAGCTATTCTTTTTTAAGAGACTAGAGATTACTCTAGAAGTTAGAATTATAAAAGAACAATTAACTCATCAAGCCATTCCACTGCTCCTCAGCCTGAAGAAGGTATTGAACATTTGAGTTGATTACAGCTAATAACCTGTGATCTCATTTTCTAGAATTGTAATACAGGGAGCTACATAATGTGGCACATTGGGAACTGGAGCACTAATCTATTTTTATTCCCTTTTCTTTCTCACTTACAAGCTAAGCTCAGCATTGGCCAGCGAGAAGTAACAGTTCAGAAAGGACCGCTCTTCAGAGCTGAAGGTTACCCCATCAGCATCGGCTGCAATGTAACTGGCCACCAAGGACCTTCTGAGCAGCATTTCCAGTGGTCTGTTTATCTGCTGACAGCCCCGACACAAGAAATCCAGATCATTGGCACCATGGGTGACACCTTCTCTTACGTAGTGTATTCAGAGCGGGTAAAAAGTAGGGAAATCTACGTGGAGAGGGTCCAGGGTAACTCAGTCTTTTTGCACATTTCCAAGCTCCAGATGAAGGATGCTGGCGAGTATGAGTGTTTCACACCCAACACTGATGAAAAATACTATGGGACTTACAGTGCGAAGACTAATCTTACTGGTAAGCTGTGTGCCCTTCTTTGCTAGCCAGCCATCCCCTGACAAACCAGTCTCCATCATCACAATGCCTTGCACTGTGACATGGCTTTATATTGTTCTGTTTGTTTTAGCAAAAGAGCCCATGAACCCCTCTGGATATTTTTGGAGTTTGTCACAGATAGATATCTCATCTTCTCTAAAACTCTCAATTCATTTTCCCAATCAACTTTGTCATGAAGAGTTAGATATGATGTGGTATTCCTAGGCCTTGCCCACAGCTATCCATAGGTTGATAATATAACACAGCATCAGACAAAGCTTTGAGAGTTCTCATGTCTCTTCTTGGAAGCAGAATATTAACTTGATAGAAGAGCTGGTATTGATATAATACGTTTATATATAACACGACTGAGTGACTGAACTGAACTGAATATCATAGGAAGTAAGTCATTAGCGTGGAAATAGTTATTCTCAAACTACCATTCTCTAGTGTATTTTCCTACGTGGCAAGGATCATATTTGAAATTACTGTTTTGTCCCTTTGCCTAGAATATCTTATCACTTCCTTTTCAGCCTAGCAAACTCCTACATATACTTTCAAACCCAGTTTAAACATTTCCTCTCCTGTGAAACCTTTTCTGACTGTTGCAGGCAATATTCCCATCTTTGTTCCTTCTTGATGTTCTAGTCACACCACTGTTATTAGCACTCACTCAGTTTATGTGGTAATCGGCTTCTTATATGACCTTCTCTGATCTTATCCCGAGCACTGTAAGAGAACATTTATTTCACTCTCTAGCACAGTGGTTAGCACTGAGTAGAGGCTCAATAAACATTCATTGTTGAATCTAAATGTTGCTTTCACATAAACTTAGGCTGTGTGATCTCCTTTGAGGAGGAAGAGAATGTTAGGGTATAGGATGGTTATCAAAACTTTGGTAAGGGTTGCATTTTGGCTCTGAAAGATAAAGTAAAACAGATTATTTCAGAACTTTATTTTATAAAGGAGTGGGTGAAGGCCCAAACAAGTGAAATGACTTGTTCCAGTTCATGGAGTCAAATAGGGACAAATATAGGATCAGAATATAGGTCTTCTAGTTCCTTTTGCTTTTCCCATTTAAAACCTCTGTGTCTGAGTAGCTAAATGGGTTACAGACTATGCTAAAAACAGTGCTAAAAACTATGCTGATAACAGTGAACCGAGAGCTTTGCCAGGTTCCATAGACTGTATGTACATAGATGCCAACGTTCTTGTTGGTAATAGGTAAAGCGTGTGGCTGATGGGAAGCCAGCTCAAAGAATGTACTTTACAGGTGGTGGGTCAGGCCACCACCTTCATCTAGAGAGGCTAGTCTAACTAAGCCTCTAATTGATACTAAGTCAATTACCATCATTCCTCTGTGTCCAGTTATTCCAGATACCCTCTCAGTGGCCATGGCTCCCCAGACTCTAAATAAGGAGGAAGGTGAGCAGTTGGAACTTACCTGTGAGGTGTCCAAAGCCACAGCTCAACATACCCACCTGTCCATCACCTGGTACCTGATGAAGGATGGAGAAGGAAGCCAAGCCAGAAAGATTATTTCCCTCTCCAAAGATTTTACGTTGCTCCCTGGGCCCTTGTTTACAGAGAGGTTTGCAGCTGGTGACGTGCGACTGGACAAGCTTGGGGTCACTACTTTCAGGCTGTCCATGGGGAGGCTCCAGCCCTCAGATCAAGGTCAGCTGTTCTGTGAGGCAACTGAATGGATTCAGGATCCTGATGAAACCTGGACTTCCATCACGAAAAAGCAGACAGATCAAACAACTCTCAGGGTCCAGCCGGCAGGTAATTATCTTCTCAGGAAATTCACTAATATGCTAGTGGTGGGGGATATCTTTCTGTTTCTTTGTGTTTTATTTTTCCCCCTTTTTTTGACTGTGCCGCCTGTCTTGCTGGATCTTAGCTTCCTAACAAGGGACTGAATCAATGCCCTTGGCAGTGAAAGCCTGGAGTCTTAATCACAGGACCACCAGGGATGGAGTCTTAACCACAGAACCACTAGGGAACTTCCGATTTTTATTTTAAAGTCTTTGGTTGAATATAAAACAGGATCATTTAGAAAGTTTGGATAAGTTTTGCTTTTGTCATTTTTGGAGCATAAGTAAGAAAGATACTCATCTGGGGCTCTGTCCACAGGCTGTGTCCACGGGAGGTTTTATATGGGATAACATCTGTTGACAGTTAGATTCCACAAACCATACAGGGAAATGGTTTTGTTGCCATTTTTGCCAGGCTCTGTGTAAGCACTTCAGCTGCATTATCTAACGTAGTCCTAACAACCAGCCTCAGAGTAAGTTGTCAAATTCCGGTTTTTGAAACACGACCCAGAGCCCCAGCCAATGGTCTGCCTAAGCTTGCTCAGCTGGTGAGAAGTGGAGCTGGTGTTTGAAGACAGCTGTGTCTGTCCAAGGCCCTCTCACCACAGTCACTTGGGCCTCAGAATAGCCCCAGTTTCCAATGTGAAGCCTTGTCAGTGCTCCCTCCGCCTGACTCCTTTACCTTGCAATACTTTGTGGTCCATTGGCATTTTCACCAGAGCAAGCAGGAAGCCTCCATTGTAATTCCTGGTCTCTCCACATGAGCTTTGGTCCACTAGGAGGAGATCTAAAACCATAAACATTCATGCTAACAGCAATGATCCAATGGTGGCTGATTGAAGTTTTTTTCTTTTTTTTTCCTTAAAGAGGAGTCTTATTCTGTTCCATTAAAAACTGTCCTGATGGTGTTATATGTCCAAATTATACACGGGGAGTCTTGTAGGGACACATATATGCTTTTTTTCCCCTTTCTTTGAAAAAAATTTTTTAATGTAAAAGTCTTTATCTTTTAAATTTATTTATTTAAATCAATAAAAATTTGTATACGTTTAAGGTGTACAGTACTGTGTTTGGATATCTGTTTGCATTGTGAAATGACTGTGATCAAGTTCATTAGCATATCCATCGCCTCACATGGTTGTGTCGTGTATGTGGCAACACTTAAGATCTACTTTCTTAGCAAATTTCAGGTAACACCACACAGTATTATTACTGACCGTAATCATTAGATCTCCAGAACTTATTCATCCTGCATAACTGAAACCGTGTCCTCTTTGAGCAACGTCTCCCCATTTACCCCACTCCCACAAGCCCTGGCAACCACGGTCTACTCTCTGCTTCCATGTGCTCAACGTTTTTAGTTTCCACAGTCTTTCTGCGTCTGGCTTATTTCACATAGCAAAACGTCCTCCAGGTTGATCCATGTTTTTGAAAACAGTAAGAGTTCCTTTTCTCTCATGGCTTAATAATAGCCCACTGTGTATGTATACATTTTCTTCGTCCACTTATCCTTTGGTAGTCACGTGTGTTGCTTCCGCATCTTGGATATTATGAGTAATGAACACAGTGCAGGTATCTCTTTGAGACGCTGTGTCATTCGTTCTGGATATGTTACCTGAAGTGGGGATTGCTGGGTTATGTGGTAGTTCTACTTTTAGTTTTTGAGGAACCTCCATACCATTTTCAATAATGATCATACCAATTTACACTCCTACTAACAGTACACAAAGGTTCTTTTTTCTTCTCCATCCTCACCAACACTTGCTATCTTTTGTCTCTTGATGACAGCCATTCTAACAGATGTGACATGATGTCTTGTGGCTTCAATTTGCATTTCCCTGGTGATTAGTGATAAGCATCTTCCTTTCCATATTTTTAGCCATTTGCATGTCTTCTTTTGAGAATATCTAGTCAGATCCTTTTTCATTTTTATGTCAACTTATTTGGAATTTTTTGCTATTAATTTGTATGGGTTTTTTATACATTTTGAATAGGAACCTCTTTTTGAATACACGGTTTGCAAATATGTTCTCCCATTTTATAGATTGTCTCCTCACTCTGCTGATTGTTTCTTTTGTGCACAGAATCTTTTTGGTTTGATGCAATTATACTTGTCTATTTTTGCTTTTGTTGCCTGTGCTTGTGGGGTCATATCCAGAAAACCGTGGCCCAAACTAATGTCAGGAAGGTTTTCCTTCTATTTTCTTTTCTTTTTTTCTTTGGCCATGCTGCATGACATGTGGGATCTTAGTTCCCTGACCAGGGGTCGAACCCATGTCCCCTGCTGTAGAAGCATAGAGCCTTAACCCCTGGACCACCAAGGAAGTCCCCTTTTTATTTTCTTCTAGTAGTTCCTCAATTTCAGGTCTTGGATTTAAATCTTCAATTCATTTTGAGTTTATTTTTTTAGTATGCTGTGAGATAGGAGTTCAGCTTTATTCTTCTGTATATGGATATCCAGTTGGCTCAACACCATTTATTGAAGGGACTATCTTTTCCCTGTTGTGTGTTCTTGGCACCCTTATTGAAGATTAATTGACAAAGATCCGTGAATTTATTTCTGAGTTCTCTATCCTGTTTCATTGGTTTATATGTCTTTATGCCAGTATCATAGTTTTGATTACTGTAGCTTTATAATGCATTTTGAAAACAGGTAATGTGAAACCTCCAGCTCTTGCTCAAAATTCTTTGACCAGTCAGGGTCTTTGGTGGTTCCATATGAATTTCAGAATTATTTTTATCTATTTCAAAATGCTATTAGAATTTTGATAGGGATTGCAATGAATCTGTAGATTGCTTTGGGTGATATGAGCATTTTAATAATATTAATTTTTCTGACCCTTGAACATGGGATATCTTTTCATTTATTTGTTTCATCTTCAGTTTCTTTCATCAGTGTTCTACAGTTTTCATTGTACATCTCTTTCACCTCCTTGGTTAAATTTATCCTTAAGTACTTTCTTCTTTTTGATACTGTTGTAAATGGGATTGTTTTCTGATTTTTTTTTGATAGTTTACTGTTAATATATGGAGATTCGACTGATTTTTTCATGTGTTGACTTTGTATGCTGCAGCTTTACTGAAATTCTTTATTAGTTTTAACAGCTTCTTGGTGGAGTTTGGTGGGGTTTTTTTTTTCCTTTTTTCTTTTGGCTCCTATATGTAAGAACATGTCCTCTGCCAACAGTGAGTCTTTCTTCTTTTTATCCAGTGTAGATGCTTTTAATTTCTTTTTCTGTCTAATTGCTCTGGCTAGGACTTCCAATACCATGTTGAATAGAAGTGGTGAGAGTAATCATCTTTGTCTTATTCTTGATATTAGATGAAAAGCTTTCAGTTTTCCAGTGTTAAGTGTGCTGTTAGCTGTGGATTTTCCATATATCACATATGCTTTTAATTTAGGAAAATTCCATCGGATATTCTCACCCAAAAATGAGAGCAAGAAATCACAATTTAAGTCAGTTCAACATAGTATAAAATATTTTATTTTAAAAGATACATTACTATGTACTTTACACATCCATGCATTCATCTTGCTTAATAGTATTGCATTCAGAAAATCACACGTGTTGTTTTTTCTCGATGATTTAAAAAATAGTCAAGGGCATTTTTGATTCTAGGCACTTCTTTGGCCTATCTCTGATCTCCCACATTAAATTCAGTCCCTGTACTATCCTGACAGGAGATCACATCTCTCTCTGGTGTTAAAGGAATAGGTGCAGTGATCTCTCTAAATATCTGCCTTGCTTTTGTTTCCTAGTGAGAGATTTTCAAGTCAGCATTAGAGCTGAGAGCACGGTACGTGAAGGAAGATCCTTAGAACTGGTTTGTCTGGTCATGGGTGGTGGCCAGGACCCACACCTTCAGGCCACTTGGTTCTTCAATGATGTTGAAATGGCCCACATTGATGCTGGCGGAGTTCTGGATCTGAAGAAAGATTACCAAGAAAGAGCAAGTCAAGGACAGCTCCAGGCTTCAAAGTTAAGCCCCAAGTCTTTCTCTCTCAAGATCTTCTCTGTGGGCCCAGAGGATGAAGGTGCATACAGATGTGTAGTGGCAGAGGTGACAAGAGCTCAGATGGGCTCCTGGCAGGTGCTTCAGCAAAAACAATCACCAGACAGCTTTGTACACCTTTGGAAGCAAGCAGGTATGTGAAGTTGGGACCAGACACGATTGGGCTGCATTTTGATGTCCTCCTTTGTGAGTACCGGCTACCTTCATGGACACAGGGGAGGTCTCCTGAAGTCAGGTATCAGTCAGGTCACTTTGAGGTAGAGTGGAGTAAAGGGAAGCACCCAAACTAGCTGAAAACCTGGGGGCTTCCCAGATGGTTTAGTGGGTAAAGAATCCATCTGCAGTCCAGGAAACCCAGGAGACTCAGATTTGATCCCTGGGTTGGGAAGATCCCCTATAGGAGGAAATGGAAAGCCACTCTAGTATTCTTCTCTGAAAATCCCATGGACAAGGGAGCCTGGTGGTCTACAGTCCATGGGCTCACAAAGAGTTGGACACAACTAAAGTGATTGGGCACGCACCCACATAGCTGAAGACCTGAGTCCTACTCCTAAGCCAATCAATGGTCTCTGACCATGAATACTCCATGTACTTCACTTCACTAACGCTCAGCTTCCTCAGCTGTAAGATAATCTAATTTCACTGTCGTTAAGTCCCTTCTTGCCATCTGAGAGTCTTGATCCTATTTGCTATTATTTCTGATTGGTGTGTTGGGTTTTCTTTCCGCCGAGAATACCTGCGTTCATGAAGCCCCCTGTCTCCTTGTGTGTGTGTGTTTTGAGTAGTTAAGAGAAAAGAGCTTATACTTGCCTCTTTCCTGAGAAATAAACACCCACATTACCCCTTCTACTTCTTCAACATCTTTCAGGTGTCTTTTGTCAGTTCTCTGTGTTCTTAACCTGATATTGGGAATGATACTTAGTCTTAATTCTGCATCAACCCATGACTCAGAGTAAGAAAAGAAGTGAGAGTGGGCAGACTCTATTGCCTGCATGTTCTGTGATGTGCGAGACGCCTATCTGACCCAGATAGGCTGGGTCTGATTATCTGGAAGGCCATTCAGCTCCTGTTGAGTTTCTGAAGGCTGCGTGACCTTAAGCATGTTTGAATAATCAGTGCTTTTTGTGTGGAGAGAAAACTGATAAATCCACAAGCAATACTATGATTTTCTGGGCTGAGTATTAAATTCAAAGTCTAGAAAGATGAGTTGCCCCAAAGCAAAAACAAAAACAAAAAATAAATAAATAACAAACCCCAAATGAAGATGTCCTTGTTGTACTTGCTTATTGGAGGCATCTCCAGAGACACAAACACTTCCATGCTCTTCTCCATCACCCCATTTGCTTGGAGTGAAGATGTACAGCTTTGGCCTAGATTGGCAAGCCAGGAAGTGTGTTGGTGTTAATTTTTACACTAAACATTTGGTCTTTCTTGCTAGGATTCAGAAAAAACTATGTAGGCGTGTTTATCTATTTACACAGAGCTAAATCTCAACCCTGTGTATCTGTCTCCACTGGAGCAGAACTGTAAACCTTTCATAAGCCCAGGACATAGGAATCTGTGCCAATGGGACCAAAGGTGTGCTTTGGGGCACACAGATCACAAGCTTATCAAGTAGGTGGTCTGCCCAAGCTAAAAATAATACTTTGTGTAGGCTGGAGTCCAACCTGTTTCTTTTTATGGAGAAACAGAAAAAGTTAGTAGCAGATTTATTAAAGATCCTATTGAACATTTGGTTTTGAAACTCAAACCGTTACTTCAAGTATGAGCAGTTTTATCATTCCGTGAATGTTTTAAACAGAAGAGGGTACTTCCCTACCACTATGTATGCCCACCTTACACATGCCTGGTGAGTGTGTCACTTCTAACTTGGAGACAGCAATGACCACAATAAAGTAAGGAAACCACAGTTGTTTTTTTTTTTAAACCGAAACTGCTCGAAACCTATCATAATGGTTATACTTGAAGTGTAAGATTGTGACTAATAATTTCCCCTCTAATTTTGAAACTTTAGTTATGAGTCTATTTTTAACTTCAAAAAAATTAAGTGTAATAATGCCTCCAATACCCCAAATTTGGAAGCAAGTTTTCTATATGTATATATATATGTTATGTTATATACATATATGTGTAATAGGTAGATATATATTAATCTATTTGTGGACATTAGCCTTCTTTCTGTCTTGGTAATGTTATGTTCATCCATAAAGCTGTTAAAGACAGAACTCTTCCTCAGCAGAGAAGATCAATCTGCAAATTCATTTAGATCCTATTAAGAGTTCAAATGCCAGCTCTCTTTTGTTTTCCTGGAAATTTCCTGGTGGTTCAATGATTAGGACTCTGTGCTCTCACTGCTGAGGGCCCAGTTTCAATCCCTGGTCAGGGAACTAAGATCCCACGAGTCTAGAAAATATAAATTTTAAAAAATTCATTTTATTTTCCTTTTCTGACTTTGAACACCTCTGTTCTCATGAAGGGACTATCATTACACACTAATGCTAGTAGCTCACTTTTGCTGGGCACTTTTCCTTGTCAGCCAGGGTAAGCCCTTTGCATGTGCCATTCACTTAGTCTTCGCACAGTACAAAAGTGAGGTGCTATTATTACCCTCTTTTCTTTACAGGGAAGGAAATTGAGGCTCAGAGAGGTTCACTTTGCTGTCTAGGGTAATTCTATAATAACTCCAGGGACCTTGGCCTTAAGCATGAGGCTGGGCTGCCTAGGATACATGAGCTTGAGGGATCTTTGCATTGCCCACAAAGCACCCAGGACAAGGCCTCTCACAGGAAGTACCTGTTGAAAGGATGTCCACATTTCTGATCATCTTGAATTTTCCATCTGGGAGCCAGACTTACACTTACTGTTTTACACTGTAGTTCAGATATAGGAAGGATCTCCCTTCAACCAACAATATATATGAATGAATATATGATTTGAAAAAGAGAAATGTATATATATATATGTGTGTGTGTGTGTGTGTGTGTGTGTATAGGTATATATATTTTAAAAAATACTTGAGGGGGAAATATATCTGTATTTATAGTATATGTATATTTATATATACATATATTTTCCCCCAAATAATTTTTAAAAGAAGAAATTTTCAATTAAAAAAAATTTATTGGAGTTTAGTTGCTTTATAATTCTATGCTAGTTTCTGCTATACAGAAAACCTAATCAGCTATACCTATACATATATCCCCTCTTTGTCACCACAGAGCATTGAGTAGAGTTCTCTGTGCCCCAGAAGAGGTCCTTATCTATGTTATACATACTGATGTATATATGTCAATCCCAGTCTCCCAGTTCATCCCACTCCTTGTTTCCCCCCTTGGTGTCCATATGCTTGTTCTCTACACCTATGTGTTTTTTTCTGCTTTGCCAATAGGTTCATCTATACTATTTTTCTAGATTCCACATATATGCATTAATACACAGTATTTGTTTTTAAACTTCTGACTTTCTTCATTCTGTATGACAGCTCTAGGTCCATCCATGTCTTGGCAAGTGGTACAATTTCATTCCTTTTTATGGCTGAGTGATATAACATTGTATATATGTGCCACATGTTCTTCACCCATTTCTCTGTTAATGTACGTTTAGGCCGCTTCCATGTCTTGCCTATTGTAAATGGTGCTACAATGAGCACTGGGGTGCGTGTATCTTTTGTAATTATGGTTTTCTCTGGGTATGTGCCCAGGAGTGGGATTTCGGAGTCGTACAATAGTTCTATTTTCAGTTTTTTAAGGAACCTCCATAGTGTTCTCCATAGGGTCTGTATCAATTTATATTCCTAGCAACAGTGTAAGAGGATTCTCTTTCCTCCACGTCCTCTTCAAGTAATTGTTTTTTAATGGCAGTATTTTGAACAGAAATATAATTAACAGTACTTTTTCACTGTTCAGATACATACTAATTAGGGAAAGATAAGTAAGGAGAGGAAGGTCATTCTGAACTGTGAAAGTCTGAATTCTAGAAAACTAAACATTGAAATAAACATAGCTTCATTACTTTCACTCTCATACACCAACTCTAATTAATTTAACAAAATATTACCATGTGTTTTCCCAACTAGATGTTCCTAAGGAACAAATCACTAAAACAAGGCAAACTGTAAATTGTTTACATGTAAATTAGTTCTTCTGGTGTTCTTTCTGCCATTTCTACTATTTAAGTGTTGATTAAATCTTTTATTCTGGGGGATGATACAAGAGTGAACAATTTGATTGGATTTGTCTCAAAGTAGTCAAGTCTTAATTAATGAGAGTTCACTGTTTTATAGAGAACTTTTCATTTACTCGAAATATCTTTTTCTTCTAAAACCTGTAATCCACAGCAAGAAATGTGGTCATGTCTACCAAGAACCGGCAGCAAGCAGTGTGGGAAGGAGAGGCGTTAACCCTTCTCTGCAAGGCAGATGGAGCTGAGAATCTCCTGACTGTGGCCTGGTGGCATGTCCCACAAAACCAGACACAGCCGGTGTTTGTGGCTGGCATGGAGCAGGATGGCACCATGAAGCTAGGTGCTTCATATGGGGAACTCGATAACCTCCGAAATGCAAGGCTGGAGAAAATGGACTGGGCCACCTTCCAACTTGAGATCGCCTCCACCACCATCACAGACAGTGGTATGTACGAGTGCAGAGTATCTGAGAGGACCCGGAGCCAGGCTAGAGATCAGAGCTGGACTCAGATGGTGTCGATCACTGTAAAGCCCCTCGGTAAGTGTCAGGGAAAGCCTTTGCTGAACTTGCATATCATCAGTATCTTCCTTCTGTAGGGGATGCCATGGAATTTGATTGCTTGTCATCCTGAATCCTCTAGTTACAGTATGTATACCCCAGAATATAGAGCAGAGTCTGTGGTTACCAAGTCTGCCAACTGGTCTCTAAAGTTTACTCATCTTTATAAAGATCATCTTTAGGGTGCAACTTATAAGTTGTTATTCAAGGCTAACAACAAAATCGTATCATTTGGAGTAGACTTAGAAAAGAGATATGCCAAGTGAAGCGGAGCCTCATACCTTCAGGCTTCTAACAGCCGCAGCCTGGGATTGCAGAATCTCCGGTAGCAAGTGTAAAACAGTGATAGTCCACCTAGCAGTGGGGTAAGGGAAGGAGGCCGGCCAGCAGGGCTGGGCGCCCCACCCGCTCAGTAGCAGCTGTCTAAGCAGTGGACTGGAGAAACCCTGCCTGTTTGTGGTCTCTGCTGAGAACACTTACAAGAGGGTCAACTTGAGAAAACTGAGGTCAGAATTCAGCATGGCCTGTACTGTGAATCAATTTCTACCCCCAGATATTTGATACTTTCAGTGTATGAACACATGGTTCAGTGTGAAGAGGTGATGACTAGGAAAACTTAGAAGCACTGTACCTCGATTTGATAAACACGTTAGAAGTCGTGATTTCTCTTTCTGTCCACAGAGTCAAGTTTACAAGTTAGTCTGATGAGCCGTCTACCACAAGTGAAATTAACCAACACCTTTGACCTGTCCTGCATAGTGAGGGTTGGCTACTCTGACCTCAGGGTTCCACTCACCGTGACATGGCTGTTCCAGCCAGCCCGATCGAGAGCCTTTGATCTGCTTCTTCAAATCACCCACAATGGCACTATTGAATGGGGGAGCTGCCTACCCCAGTTCCAAAGGAAGACGAAGATTTCACAGTCTTCATTTCATTCTCGGCTCCTAATCCATGATGCCACCGAGGAAGAAGCAGGAGTTTATCAGTGTAAAGTAGAAGTTTATGACAGAAATTCTCTGCACACAAACAGTCCTGTGAGGGCTTCTGCCACCTCTCACCCACTAAGGATCACTGTCACTTTACCAGGTTAACACTACTTGAAATTAATTCCACTTTTTTAAAAAACATTCTTCCCTGGTGGCTCACACGGTAAAGCGTCTGTCTACAATGCGAGAGACCTGGGCTCGATCCCTGGGTTGGGAAGATCCCCTGGAGAAGGAAATGGCAATCCACTCCAGTATTGCCTGGAAAATCCCATGGACAGAGGAGCCTGGTAGGCTACAGTCCATGGGGTCACAAAGAGTCGGACATGACTAAGCGACTTCACTTCACTTCACTTCCCATTTGGGGAATGTTGTGGAATTAAAGTATAAATACTTTCTCCCCATGTTTGTACTATAAGTAAGTACAATACATAAGTGATATATCCAAGAAGCGGGGTAGGGATAAATTAGGAATTTGATATTAACAGATTTAATGGGCGTGAACTTAGACAAACTCTGGGAGATGGTGAGGGACAGGGAAGCGGTCGATGGGGTCACAAAGAGTCGGACACGACTTAGTGAATGAACAACAACAACATTAACAGATGCTCACTAGTATATGTAAAGTGGATAAACAACAAGGACCTGCTGTATACCACAGGGAACTATATTCAATAGCTTAGAGTAACCTATAATGGAAAAGAATCTGAAAAAGAACATATAAATCACTTTGCTGTACTCCTGAAACATTGTAAATCAACTATATTTCAATTAAAAAAAAATTAACCAGAAAAAAAAACATGCCCCCCACANCCATCCATGTCTTGGCAAGTGGTACAATTTCATTCCTTTTTATGGCTGAGTGATATAACATTGTATATATGTGCCACATGTTCTTCACTCATTTCTCTGTTAATGGACGTTTAGGCCGCTTCCATGTCTTGCCTATTGTAAATGGTGCTACAATGAGCACTGGGGTGCGTGTATCTTTTGTAATTATGGTTTTCTCTGGGTATGTGCCCAGGAGTGGGATTTCGGAGTCGTACAATAGTTCTATTTTCAGTTTTTTAAGGAACCTCCATAGTGTTCTCCATAGGGTCTGTATCAATTTATATTCCTAGCAACAGTGTAAGAGGATTCTCTTTCCTCCACGTCCTCTTCAAGTAATTGTTTTTTAATGGCAGTATTTTGAACAGAAATATAATTAACAGTACTTTTTCACTGTTCAGATACATACTAATTAGGGAAAGATAAGTAAGGAGAGGAAGGTCATTCTGAACTGTGAAAGTCTGAATTCTAGAAAACTAAACATTGAAATAAACACAGCTTCATTACTTTCACTCTCATACACCAACTCTAATTAATTTAACAAAATATTACCATGTGTTTTCCCAACTAGATGTTCCTAAGGAACAAATCACTAAAACAAGGCAAACTGTAAATTGTTTACATGTAAATTAGTTCTTCTGGTGTTCTTTCTGCCATTTCTACTATTTAAGTGTTGATTAAATCTTTTATTCTGGGGGATGATACAAGAGTGAACAATTTGATTGGATTTGTCTCAAAGTAGTCAAGTCTTAATTAATGAGAGTTCACTGTTTTATAGAGAACTTTTCATTTACTCGAAATATCTTTTTCTTCTAAAACCTGTAATCCACAGCAAGAAATGTGGTCATGTCTACCAAGAACCGGCAGCAAGCAGTGTGGGAAGGAGAGGCGTTAACCCTTCTCTGCAAGGCAGATGGAGCTGAGAATCTCCTGACTGTGGCCTGGTGGCATGTCCCACAAAACCAGACACAGCCGGTGTTTGTGGCTGGCATGGAGCAGGATGGCACCATGAAGCTAGGTGCTTCATATGGGGAACTCGATAACCTCCGAAATGCAAGGCTGGAGAAAATGGACTGGGCCACCTTCCAACTTGAGATCGCCTCCACCACCATCACAGACAGTGGTATGTACGAGTGCAGAGTATCTGAGAGGACCCGGAGCCAGGCTAGAGATCAGAGCTGGACTCAGATGGTGTCGATCACTGTAAAGCCCCTCGGTAAGTGTCAGGGAAAGCCTTTGCTGAACTTGCATATCATCAGTATCTTCCTTCTGTAGGGGATGCCATGGAATTTGATTGCTTGTCATCCTGAATCCTCTAGTTACAGTATGTATACCCCAGAATATAGAGCAGAGTCTGTGGTTACCAAGTCTGCCAACTGGTCTCTAAAGTTTACTCATCTTTATAAAGATCATCTTTAGGGTGCAACTTATAAGTTGTTATTCAAGGCTAACAACAAAATCGTATCATTTGGAGTAGACTTAGAAAAGAGATATGCCAAGTGAAGCGGAGCCTCATACCTTCAGGCTTCTGACAGCCGCAGCCTGGGATTGCAGAATCTCCGGTAGCAAGTGTAAAACAGTGATAGTCCACCTAGCAGTGGGGTAAGGGAAGGAGGCCGGCCAGCAGGGCTGGGCGCCCCACCCGCTCAGTAGCAGCTGTCTAAGCAGTGGACTGGAGAAACCCTGCCTGTTTGTGGTCTCTGCTGAGAACACTTACAAGAGGGTCAACTTGAGAAAACTGAGGTCAGAATTCAGCATGGCCTGTACTGTGAATCAATTTCTACCCCCAGATATTTGATACTTTCAGTGTATGAACACATGGTTCAGTGTGAAGAGGTGATGACTAGGAAAACTTAGAAGCACTGTACCTCGATTTGATAAACACGTTAGAAGTCGTGATTTCTCTTTCTGTCCACAGAGTCAAGTTTACAAGTTAGTCTGATGAGCCGTCTACCACAAGTGAAATTAACCAACACCTTTGACCTGTCCTGCATAGTGAGGGTTGGCTACTCTGACCTCAGGGTTCCACTCACCGTGACATGGCTGTTCCAGCCAGCCCGATCGAGAGCCTTTGATCTGCTTCTTCAAATCACCCACAATGGCACTATTGAATGGGGGAGCTGCCTACCCCAGTTCCAAAGGAAGACGAAGATTTCACAGTCTTCATTTCATTCTCGGCTCCTAATCCATGATGCCACCGAGGAAGAAGCAGGAGTTTATCAGTGTAAAGTAGAAGTTTATGACAGAAATTCTCTGCACACAAACAGTCCTGTGAGGGCTTCTGCCACCTCTCACCCACTAAGGATCACTGTCACTTTACCAGGTTAACACTACTTGAAATTAATTCCACTTTTTTAAAAAACATTCTTCCCTGGTGGCTCACACGGTAAAGCGTCTGTCTACAATGCGAGAGACCTGGGCTCGATCCCTGGGTTGGGAAGATCCCCTGGAGAAGGAAATGGCAATCCACTCCAGTATTGCCTGGAAAATCCCATGGACAGAGGAGCCTGGTAGGCTACAGTCCATGGGGTCACAAAGAGTCGGACACGACTAAGCGACTTCACTTCACTTCACTTCCCATTTGGGGAATGTTGTGGAATTAAAGTATAAATACTTTCTCCCCATGTTTGTACTATAAGTAAGTACAATACATAAGTGATATATCCAAGAAGCGGGGTAGGGATAAATTAGGAATTTGATATTAACAGATTTAATGGGCGTGAACTTAGACAAACTCTGGGAGATGGTGAGGGACAGGGAAGCGGTCGATGGGGTCACAAAGAGTCGGACACGACTTAGTGAATGAACAACAACAACATTAACAGATGCTCACTAGTATATGTAAAGTGGATAAACAACAAGGACCTGCTGTATACCACAGGGAACTATATTCAATAGCTTACAGTAACCTATAATGGAAAAGAATCTGAAAAAGAACATATAAATCACTTTGCTGTACTCCTGAAACATTGTAAATCAACTATATTTCAATTAAAAAAAAATTAACCAGAAAAAAAAACATGCCCCCCACACACATACACACACACACACACACACACACGCAAAGTGATCTAGGTTAACATTGAGCTAATATGCACAAAATGGCCACACTGGTTTTTAAAACACTGGACTACTTCCACACTAATAGTAACTGTGGCCCCTTCCTCATTTCCTGTAACTCCCCACCGCTCAGCAACTGGACACCACATGGCACAGCAGGGGGCCTCCAGGACCAGCTCCAGTGCTGGGGCATTCCTTCAGATTGGTCCCTGCCTGTGCCTGGCCAGTCATTAAGTGTTTAGAATGTCTCTCCTAGTGGTATAGATAATGCTAAATTCCATTCAATACACTTAGCCATTCATTTTGACATGTTAATATATAAGAATTAGAGAATTAATGATTATAGTCAACATACAGTTGGTAATAGAGCATAGAGATGAAAAGTAAGACACAACTTCACAAATTCTGCTGTGCCAGTTTCTTCTTTCCTGATTTCCATCCTCTTAAGGTGGAGTGTTCAAGAGGCTTTGACATCACTTAGATCTAATGAGAACGTAATCTGTCCAAGCCTACTGACTCCATGGGTAAATTGCTGATGTGCAATATAAAGATGGTGACACGTTCCTAGTGCAGTGCCTGGCAAACCAAGCAGATGCTCAGACATGGTAACCATCATTCTCTCAGCTACTGAGCAATAGTTTTGGTTACAGTAGTCATCTCCTTGTTGATTAACTCGTGCCTTAATTTACTTGTCTTTTCTGATGTATTTCAAATTGTTGGTTCAATCCTTTCTTCTTAAAACTTCTTTTTCCATGGCCTTGTGACACAAGATTTTCTTGGTTTCTTTCCTATCCCTCTCATGGCTCTTTCTCATTCTCTTTTGCAGAGTCCTCCTCTCGCACTGACTCAGCCCTTTGGGCTTCATTCTCAACTTTCTCTTCCTTCTCATTCTATACAGTCTCCCAAAGTAGGTTTATTCCTACCCAGGGATTTATGCTATGTATTGACAATTCCCAAATTCACTATCTTGAATGACTTCCCTTCTGATCTCCAGACTCATGCAATTGCCTTCAAGACATGTCTACACTCAACATGTCAGAACATAAATACACCATTATCATCCTGCCAAAGCTACTTCTCTGACATCGTTCTCTATGGCCCCACCATCCATCGGTGATCCAAGCAAGAAACCTGAGTCATCCTCTACTCCTCCATATCCAACTCATGTTCAAACTCGCGTTACATAGCAGGCAAGGTCCTTGTGATCTGGTACATTTATGTCTTCCCAGCACCACCTCTTTCCAGTTTCCATCTTGAATTTGAGCTTCAGCCACACTGAACTACTTACAGTTCCTCCAACACGCTATGTTCTGTCTCATTTTTAGTCTTTGTTCAAGTTGCTTCTTTTGCATGGAATTCCTTTACTTCTTCTCCATCAGCTTAATTCCTATCAACCCTTAAGACTTAGCTTAGAGATATCGTCTCCAGGAAGCCTCACTCCCATATTGGGTTATACAGTCCTGCTATGTGATCTGATAGTCACTTTTGCAGACTTCTGTCCTACTTGGGTGACACAATCCTATAATCTCTCAGCCTCTGTCCCAGTACTAGTCTCTCCCTCTAGGCAGAACCTGAGGGGAGGGGTCTACAGAGCCTGGAATAGCCTGGCACATAAAATAGTATGCACTAATAAATGTTTGTTGAAGGAGGAGTAAAGAGACCTACTGGCAGCATCAGTAAGCTGTCACAAAAGTATAATCTGTGATGTCAGCAAGAAGATAAGAATAAGATTTAGAAGCCAGGTTTTGCCATTCATCTTCTGACAAAGCAGAAAAGCTCTGGGGTTCAAGGATAGTTGACTCCATATCCATACAATGTTCCCAGAGTTGAGTGACTGCAAAGAGACATTCAGTTTTAATAGTGAACATACAGCTTCCTCTTGTTTACCCATGTCTGCAGACAGGTACAACTAGACTTGGGCAAATTATGGGTCAAGGAGTATTCTGGATAGAAAACACCCAGACAAAGCATCCAAGGGCCACTTTCTCTCAATTTGATTTATGAAGTGCTCTAAAAGAGAAGATGTCTGTGCCTAAATATTGAAGAATTTTCTTTTTATAAATTTTATTTTATACTGGAATATAGTTGATTAGCAATGTTGTGTTAGTTTCTGGTATACAGCAAAGTG
The DNA here is from genome assembly GCA_006410735.1 of Raphicerus campestris. NCBI lineage: Eukaryota > Metazoa > Chordata > Mammalia > Artiodactyla > Bovidae > Raphicerus > Raphicerus campestris. The sequence goes on from SJYW01049418.1 coordinate 70,233, forward strand.
ATTCAGTTTTATATGTATATGTTCTTTTCCTGTATGATTTTTTATAGGATGTTGAATATAGTTCCTTGGGCTATACAGTAGATCCTTTTTGGTTATCTAATACTGAAGCATTTTCATGTGGGAGAGATTGGCTTTCTGGCTTGATACTTCCTCCCTGCCCTACCCTCCCCATTCCACTCTTAGGGCAGGGTAGAACTAGGACCAGTGGGTGGAAATTATGAAAAGTAAGATTCAACTTGATATTGGAAAGAATTCTCTAGTGGCAGCATGTCCAAAGATGGAATGGGTGCTTTGTTAGTGAGCTGTTCAGAGGCTGAATGAGCAGTTGATGGGGCTACTAGAGAATTCACACATCTGATGGATCTAGGAGCTATGGCCTTAGTTGACCTCTAATGTCCCCTCTACCTTCAAGTTCTATTTTCTAGCAAAGTAACAAGAGTAATTGTACTGTTCTTCTCATTTAGAGAGCAAACTGAAGGTGAATTTAAGCAGCCAAGTCCAAGAGATCTCCATCAACTCCAACACTGACGTAGAGTGTAGCATCCTGTCCCAATCCCCTGGAAACCTCCAGTTGGTCGTGACTTGGTACTTCTCTCCCATTTCCACTGATGCACTCTGGCTGAGGATCCTGGAAGTGGACCAAAACCACGTAGTAAAATATGGGGATGAATTTCAGACCACACGGAGAAAACAAAAATTCCATGCTGAGAAAGTTTCCCAAGACTTGTTTCAGCTACACATTCTGAATGTGGAAGACAGCGATCAGGGCAAATATCGCTGTGCTGTGGAGGAATGGCTCTGGTCTACAAATAGCACTTGGCACAAGCTTGGAGAACAGACATCAGGTGTCACAGAACTGAAACTCAGGCCCACAGGTAAACCTTGCAAGTATATTCTCTAGCATCTTTCTGTAGAATTGACGCCCTTCTCTTAGGCAGCAGTTCTATGGGATGATAATATGCAGGTGAAAATATGACCTAGAGTCTCAGGAATAGTGGCCACCAGTACAGTGACTGCAGGATGGAACAGCCCACTAGAGGAAGTAGGAGTCATTTCCGGTGAGTCAGTCTGAGATTTGGAGAAGTTTAGATGGGAACAAGATCCCTTTGAATGGTTGGCTTCTCAGCCTGGCAGCCTGGTCTGTGCAGCTACCCAGGGTATCGTATCTCCAGCTCTCTATAATAACAAGCTGTGTCACTCCAGTGGGGCTCTTCTGTAATTTGGCAGAGAAAGAGTAATACAAAGCATATTTCTCCCACTGTGAACAGAAACTGTACAACTCTATAGGGATGTGTGCAGAGATTGCTTTTCAACATACGGCTGCCTCAACACAAGGCAAATAAGAGTAGTTAACTGCTGGAATGGCTTACTGAGGGCATCTCCTCCCCTCAGGAGATCTTTAAAAAATGAAATAGAAGTTCCATTCATTTGCATTGGTCCAAGAGTGCCACGGTCTAAATGTGGGCAGGGTTGATTAGATCTGTCAGCATTAGTTAGGTCACCTCCAATGTTGATTAAAATTAAATGAATGTCACATCTAAGGTTCGGGAACTGGTCGAGATCCAAAAGCACAATGCAAATAAGTTAATCTAGTTTGGCACTTAAAATTCTATTTTCAACGTAACATCAAAAAATAAGATTATAATGAACATTGCTTTGTGTTAGGCAATTAGGGCTCCACAGATAAATAAGGCAGAGTCTTGAGGAGCTCACAGTCAGTTGGGAGCAGTAGGGGCAAAATAGTAGCTGAGTGCGAGGGTTTCTTCCTTGTGCCCTGGCTCCCCTTCTCCATGCCCTTCAGGCCCTTCTTCCTCTCCCTGCTCAATGTGCGTGCTCTGCAGGGACACATGAACCCATTTTTATTCTTACTCTCTGCTCCCTTCAGAACCTCCGAAACACTGCCTGGGTTCCAACTACTACCTTCAGTGAAACAAGCTCTAAATGTTTTACGCTTAGCCCCCATCTCCTGAACTCCAGGCCTTTCCACTCAACTGCCTGTTGCACATTTCTGCTCCGCTGCCCCAGAGACCCTCACACTCCACTTGTTCCAAATCATCCCCATGTCCCGTATCATCACGATGCTGTCTATCATCTGGGCCATCCCACAAGCTTTCTGTTGCTGCTGCTCAGTCCCACGAGGCTTAGGCCCACTCAGTGCTCCATCTGTGTGGCTGGCATCCCTTTCTTCCAACTATCCAGGCTGAATCTTGATAATGTGTGCCCACCCCTTTAAAAAGTGCACACCAAGGGACCTGCCTGGTGGTTCAGTGAATAAAACTTTGCCTTCCAATGCGGGGGGTGTGAGTTCCACCCCTGGTCAGGTAACTAAGATCCCATATGCCTCCTGGCTGAAAAACCAAAACATAAAACAGAAGCAATATCATAAAAAATTCAATAAAGACTTTAAAAGTGCCCCACATCAAAAAAATCTTGAAAAAAAAAAAAGAATTGCACACCATTTCTTAGCTCGAGCCAGTGCTTCCTGTTCAGAAATGAGGGACCAGTGCTCTCCAATCTTTTAGTCTATCGAGAAATGCCTAAGCTCCTTTTTTGGTGGCATCACCCATTTTGGGACTGTCCATAATGAATTCAAATTATTTTAAAATACTGAAGATGTCAAATAAAACATAACTGTGGGCTGGGTGTGGCTGGCTGGGGGTAGCTAGCTGGTTACCCTGGTGTAGGAAGTAAGGTAAGGAAGAGGCCCCAGGGAGACACTGAGAAGGGTTGTTTAGAGCTATAGGAGGGGGCTGGGATGTTTTCTCTGAAATCAAAGGAGAGGATTTCGGAAGAAAATTGGTTTTGGTGACAAAAACTGCAGAGAGAACAGAAAATCCTGGAGGGTCTCTTGAGTTGGGAAATTGTGCCTTTACTGGGAGGGAACCTTGGCCGGAGCATAATGATGGGATTGGAAAGCTGATGGCAATAAGGTAGAGAGTAATTTGAGGTGAGGAAGCAGAGACAGTACCGTGTAAACTAATATTTCACACACTTCTCTACAAAGAGGAGAAAGTAAAGATGTAACTATAAAAGAATCTAGGAGCAGACACAGGTAATCTTTTAAAGATAGACCAATAAATATGTTTGTAGTAGTGCTGAAAATTTCGCACATACTCATTGGAAAAGGTGGCACTAGTGGTAAAGAGCCCACCTGCCAATACAGGAGACATATGAGATGCAGGTTTCATCAATGGGTCAGGAAAATCCTCTGGAGAAGGAAATGGCAACCCACTCTAACATTCTTGCCTGGAGCATCCCACGGACAGAGAAGCCTGGCGGGTTATAGTCCATGGGGTTGCAAAAGAGTCAGACATGACTGAAGTGACTTAGCAAGCACATTGGAAAAGACTCTGATGCTGGGAGAGATTGAAGGCAAAAAGAGAAGGGGGCAGCAGAGGATGATATGGTTAGATAGTATTACACACTCAGTGGACATGAATTTGAGCAAACTCCGAGAGAGAGCGGAGGACAGAGGAGACAGGCATGCTATAGTCCATGGGGTCACAAAGAGACAAAGAGCTGGACAAGACTTGGTGACGGAACAACTACAACATAATTTCTTCATTTTGTTTGTGACTACTCTAGCCTTCCTTCTAAGTCCTCACCTGCTGGTTAACAGGGGAACATTTTTAAAAAGGCAAATGTCAAAATCTGTTAAAAACTTAATGTAATCTAGTAATGTAAATAGTCTCCTTGAATAGTATTCTTTTTTAAAAAAATATTTATTTAGCTGTTGTATCTTAGTTGCAGCACACAAGATCTTTTGTTGTGGTCTCAGTAGTTATAGCTCCCGGGCCTAGCTGCCCTGTGGTATGTGCGATATTAGTCTGCCCACCAGAGATTGAACCTGTGACCCCTGCATTGCAAGATGAATTCTCAACCACTGGACCACCAGGGAAGTCCCTTGAGTGATGTTCTAACACATGTATGAAAATGTGAGTGATGTTCTAACACATGTATGAAAATGTTCAATCTCTCACCTAACCTCCTCTCTTCCTGTGTCCATACCTGAGGTTGATATCTAGGTATATGGGAAGAGGGTAATTTGGTAAAAAAAAAGAGTGGGGGGGATAGTGGTGGAATACAGGACTTGAGGAGAGGACTGGAAGTTTCAAATGACCCTTCTAAGTAGCAGAAGGGAGAGGTGACCTGGGAGAAGTATTGATAAAAGCAGCAGGGTAGAGCTTCCTGCAAACCTGGGTGGTTTTCAGTGACAGGGCCAGTGGACAAGAGGCAGGCTGAAGAATGAAAGTGGCTGGTTTGATTCACAGCAGAGGATGTTCTGGCAAATATGGAAGAAGGACAGGGTTCAAGGCAAAGTATTAAAGATTAAGGACCTGATATCTGAAAGTTATCAGACAGCATCACTTCAATGAGAAGTAGTTTTTTCAGAGGTGTCCAATCTGAAGTATGGCTTCCTCTCAAATTTACTGCCATTTTGTTTCCTAGGAAGTAAGGTACGCATCTCCAAAGGGTCCCGGACAGAAAATGCCTCTGAGCACAGTGAGGTGACCATCTGCTGCAGCCTGGAGGGTGCCATCAGCCCTGCCTCACTGTTCTCTGTGATGTGGTACTGGCAGAGAGAAGATTCTGGAAGTAGGATGTTGGTACATCTGCAGCATGATGGCTTGCTGGAATATGGTGAAGAGGGGCTCAGGTGGCGCCTGCACTCTTACCGCTCATCCGCTGCTGACTTTGTCCTGGCGCTACAGCGGGTGGAGATGAAGGATGCTGGAAAATACTGGTGCAAGGTGGCGGAGTGGCGGCTCCATGGCAACCCGAGCAAGTGGGTCAGCCAAGCATCGGACGAGTCACAGCCTGTGGTGCTCAGAGTGCTGCCTTCAGGTAACCAGAGGTTCATCGGCCACAGCTGGCAGTCAGGAGAATCTCTGTCTCTGCTCCTATGCCTTCCTGCCCTGCTATGTTTTGCTTCCTCTCAGGCTGAACACAATTTACAGAAAGAAAATGACTTCTCCATTTCTCTCAATAGTAACTCATTCAGACAGACAAGGTTACATGAGGTTTTGGCATGGACGTTTAGATGTCAAGGGCATCTGACCTCCTCCCCCACTTCCCCTCATAAACAAAAAAGCCATCAATATTGTATCCCTTTAAGTAACCAAATAATGTTTGAAGCAGACAGCTTTATCTCTTAGCTGACACTCTGATCTCAGAATACTGACCAGTGGTGAGAGTGGGGTGAGGAATAGAGACATGCTGACTTTGTCTGTAACCTTGTTCAACCAAAATCAGCTACATCTAAATGCTTCCTGATGCTCCCTGAGGCAAAAACCAACCAACCAAACAAACAAAAAAAGTCTTTCTCAATAAATAAGTGCCAAGCTTCTTACTGATGTGCACAACAAACTACCAGATCTTTGATCATGATAGTCAGTGGGTATGTCTCTCCTAATTGCACCTTGAAAGGCATCACAGGAGGAAGTGTGCTCCATAGAACTTGTTTACAGGGTCTACCAAAAATGCAAGTACTTGACGACCATTGGCCACAATGGTCTTCTCTGTGTGGACAGTCAGTCTCTTCTGCTAAGCATTCAGCTTCAGGAGGCATGCAAAATAAGAGGTTGTGAAGGAGAAGAGGGGTTCCTTCCAGCCAGTGCAGTGCCAAGCATATAACAGGCATTCATTAAGCAAAAATTCCTCCAGCCAGACCACTAAATCTTCCCAGGTGATCAGTGAGCGGGTAGATGTCATAGCCTGCTCATCCTTTGAGCAACTTCTTTCTGGTGGGGTTTAAGGAGAAGGCGAGAGCTGAGCTATAGGTTGCGCTTGCACTAAGAGGATCACTGGAGAGGCAGGGGTGTGGTCTTGGTGCCCCACGCCAGGAAGAGTAGAAAGCATCAGTAAAGATGACCTCCAGCTAGCTTTGGAGACAGTCCATAGGTGGGAACAAGGGCTACTGAGAATGAATGGCATTGTCTCAGAGTAGTAATAGTTGCATCCCAGCCCCAGCAAGGCTTCTGGAATGGAAATCAGAGTTATCTAACCTGTTCCCTGGAGTCCATCACTCTCTCCCCGACTGTTCTTCAGTAGGATTCTTCTCCCAAGTTTCCAAGCAGAATTCATTTTCATTCCAACCATTGTAGGAAGTCCCCACCCTGAGCATATTCTGTACATGTTTTCCCACTGGAATTCCTGGGCTCTGTAGATT